>CM053791.1:42076148-42078648 GCA_028749045.1 Cupressus sempervirens
CTTCACTCTTACCATTTGAGATCCGTCTGAGACACCATGGCTGATGGATCCTTTGTTGGCATCTATCTTCATTCTATTCATGGATTATGATGGTGGACACGTATCCTTATATTAATGATTAGCATATGATATATGATGTTGTTTACTTATCTTATGCTTTATTATGCTTGATTAGATTCTTTTCTACATATGATATAGTATGTTTTAGGAGTGACATTCCTACTATGATAATACCGATGATCTCTTTGGTGATTTGAAATGTTATGCATGGAAGGATGGCTAGGGCCCACGATGGTCTACTGATGCTATTTATGATTGGGAGGAACCATGCACTTAGTTTAGTTATGTTTGTGATATATGTATATCTTTTATGATGGATGTTTATATCTTCTATGATGATGTATCATGTATGACATGTGGTTTCATTTACTTTATTGCATCATGGAATAGAATAAGGATGATGATGTACTTTATTTTCACATATGTATATTCTTTTAAGCCTTTCATACCCTAAGGCATGTATAGTGGACGATTGAGAATTTTGAAATGTAATTTACTAAGGGACATTGAAACAAAGTATATTATTTTAAGAACGTTGGATTTATCATTATTATTCCATGAGGATGTGATGTTAGATAGAAACATTAATCGTTAAATTATGTATGATTCAACGTTAAGGGATCCTTAAGGAATGTAACCTATTATGTATGTTTATGTTTACTTTTAGTTGAATGTCTGTTATTGCTTCCGTTACTATGTGTATGTTATGAATGGTTTACTTTCATGTTTCAAAAAAAAAAAATGCTACCAAACTTAGTGAAACTTTAGGTTAATTCTTTGGATCCCTTGGCAAGGCATTACATACATTATAATGTTGTAGAAGAAAAAGAAATAATAATAATATAATACCACAACTATTACCAAGCCAACATCCTTAACATTATAGTTGATTAAAAGAAAGAAGCAAATAGATGAGCCTCCATAAGTAAACAAGCCTATAAATAGACACTTCTACCTCTGGAATTTGTATGGGAAGTGGGAAATATTCCACTCCTAATTATAGTCCAATAAAGAATTCAAAAGAGTGCACTCCTAGTATCTTTCCCATAGGAATCTATAAAATTAATGGGGCTTAGAGAGATAAAACCTATATTTTCCTAATCCAAATGTACCTTTACACATGAAAAACTCATGAGAGTCATGTGACACTTAAGTCACTTCTCCCAAAATTTTTAAATAAAATAATATTTTTAATTATAATCATAATGACAATGTAGACCTTGTGCCAAGACTCTATCCAAAATAATATTTCTATATAAATTTAAAAAATGCAGTTTTATCTTCCTTCTACCCACTACCCTTCCCAATGAATCATGCCTTGTAAGGAAGGAAAAATTTTCTAATTAAAAAATAAATAAATCAATGTGCAATAATATCACATCTTACCCAAGGTGGAGGGCAATGGGTGGTACAAATCCTTAGAAAATCCTTGTTCATGTGCTTGATTGGCCACTTTCACATGTCCCCTCACACCAAATGTGGTCCCCACTCCATACATGCCTTGGATTTCATCATGCAAGAAAAATGAGGGTGAGTGGGGTTAGTTTGAAATTTTGTAGCAATGGTCAAGTTGTGGGAGTAGGGAAGGCACATGAACCTAGGAGGGAAGGAGGACATCCATGTATAGAAGTATAGAAGCACATTGGGTAAGTAGGGGTTTAGTGTTACTAGTTAGGGGTTTACAGTTAGGAGTTGTATGAGCTCGTAATAATTTAATGATTAGTAAATAGTAAGTTCTTTAATATTATTTGTATGGTTAGTTGTTAGATAGTGATCATATAGAAATTAAAACTATTTATGTAATTTAGTAATTAGATATAAGTATATCTATATTTTGACCTCTACTATGTATGTTAAGTATGTGTTAGTTAGTGCATATATATGTTTAGCAATAATATTATTATATGTTACTTAGTATAAATAAATATATTAAATAATATATATTCTTTTGATTCTATTTGCAAATGTGCTAACAATGGATTATAATCTACACATTGAGAGTATATAAATATAGTCTTAATATAAAATTCAAGCTATTCTTCCATTAGAAAAATAAGTAGAAAGTTTGTTAGAATTGAAATAAATTTGTAAGTTAGTTAATATATTTCAATGTGAATGAAAAGAAAGCTAGTGGTGGTTCCATATTAATGAAGTAGTAGAATTTATTAGATTTTGAGATATGATTAGGATGTTGTAATGATGTGGATATTCAAGGAGAATATATGACAACAATAGGAATTCACAGTAAGAGGTTATTAGTACTTAGGAAATAATTGTTGCTTCATATAATGTCCTTTACCATGAAATGCACTAATGATTTAGGGTAGATTATCATTTGGTTAAATAATATAGTGTTGATAATCATCATCAACGTATGATGCGAAGAGCTTAATAGGAATGAATGAGCATAAGGATATTTAGTGGTGTCTATATCATAATT
>CM053791.1:42083648-42226148 GCA_028749045.1 Cupressus sempervirens
TATTTTCTAAATGTTATTTATTACTACTTCCTACTTGATAATCAAATAAGTGATATCATAATATCCCTGATAAAACATGAGTTATTATACTCCAAACATAGTTCAATAAAGAATTCATAACGAAGTATAGGTATGTCTATGTGTTATCCTTTAGTTCACCTCTCAAAAAAAAATTTGTTGTTTGTGTTTTGCCTTGTAAATTTTGGGCATGACATCTTGCGCTATGCTCTCTTCAAGGAGAAATTTTTGCACTTTCCCTAAAACCCTAGTGTAAACTAGCTCACAATCGGCAATCTATCTACATTCTTAGCCCAAACCACAATCCTAGTGTAAACTACCTCACAATAGGTGATCTGTACATGCTCATGAACTCTAGCTCTGATAAAAATTGATGAAGAGTGTTCCCCCTAATACCATAAACTATAACATAAACAAAGAACAAATAAAAAATGTGAGAAAAAAATGGACTTCTTATTTGTGCAACAAATATGGTATTACAAAATTCACAAGTATAATATGCTAACCCACATGGGTGCCTTCATTGCATTAATCTGCAAGACTAAGCTATGAACTACCAACTAGAGTTGTGTTAGACAATGTTTAGGCCTTTCTTAAATAGGCATTTTTATGCCACTTAGGAAGGTTCTAGACATTACTTAATACCTAAGGCTGATAGACCCTAACAATACATATAGAGTTGGCCAAATACATCTTTGAAAATTATTTTAGAAATTTTGAATACCCCAACTTTGGAAGGCCATAACTCTCCAAATGTTCCTCCAATTGGCTATCATAACCACTTTCCAAAAAAGCTAGCTCCTAATCTACAGACTTAAAATGGCATAAGTGCCATTCCATCAAGTTTTTGGACCTCATTTGGGCACTCTTAGGCCTCCAATAGTGAGCTTGAAGATTTTTCTACAAACTTTTCCATAAAAAATCTGCAATAACTTCTCTGATACTTAAGTTGGTGCAATGAGATTTTTATGGTAAGCTTATGACTCTAAGATGAACCTTCATGTAGAAAATGAGAATATTCTAATCTCATATGAAAAACTTACTAAGAATAGAAAGTTTTCATAAATAGTAACCACCCTATCTACTAGTCCTTATTAAAATAGAAAAGACAGAAAGGAAAATATTTTTGGATGATGCAAGATTTCTCTTACACCTAGGATGCTCTTGGATCAAAAATTTAATCAAGTGTCCACTTGATTTTCTTTAACAAGCTCTATTTTCTATATCATATTTTTATCAATATCTTTAGTTTCATTATGATTCTCATATATGTAGCTTTGATATATTAAATCTCTTGTTATAACAACACATAGGCTCCCTCTATCATATCAAAACATAGATCTCCCTCTTTGATATATATCATATCAAAACAAAGATGTTGAAGATGTACGAGATTACCTAATTAGTTCAAGATTGAGAGGGTATGTTACCTCATAGGAAATATGGTAAGATTATGAAGTAGAGAGAAAGAGGTGTTTCCATCATAGAGATTGTGAAGAAGTTTAGAAGATATATATCAACATCTCATACATCTCATACATCTTCAACATACCAAGATACATGTACATGTTGAAGATGTATGAAGAATTTTAGAAGAAGTTTAGTTAACTTTGTCTCATACAAAATATGGTTAGTTCTTTGAACTAGGTTCTTCTTCTATCATCTTTCTTATGATTGATTCAACATTTGGTTCTTCTCACTTTATAACTTTAGGTAGGTCATAAAGTGTGACCTTTTACATCAATCTACAAGATATTCTAATAAAATAATTTGATGTATAATGCCATCTTAGATTAAGTATCCTCTATTAGGGGAATCACCCCCAATCCACCTCTTAGATAATCATGTGCATCCTTAGGAAAATATTTTTTAAATATATTAGTTAGCTTTTCCTTTGTATTCACACACTTTGGAATTTGACTTTTTTGTCTTGTGCCAACTCTCTCAAGAAATGATACTTGATAGAAATATGATTGGTCTTAGTATGCATCACATGATTTTTACATATTTTTATAGAACTTATGTTATCACAGAATATGAAAATAGGCTTAGTGATTCCTTCCTTCATTTCTTTCAAAAAACTGCTTGATCCACACTATGTTAGAACAATTGACTTTTGCTACTACATATTCATCTTTAGGTATAGATTGGGAGATGTACTTTTGCTTCTTTCTTGTCCATGAAACTATTCTCTTTCCTATAAAGAAAGATCCACCACTTGTACTCTTTCTATCATCAACATTCCCAACACAATTTGCATTAGTATATGCTTTTAGTTCAATTTTTTTATTCTTCTTCTAATATAATCCATAGTCCTTTGTTCCTTTTAAATATATTAATATTCTTTTCACAACCATCACATGATTCTCCTTAAGATATGTATAAAATCTTGCAACAATCCTAACTACTAGTACAATATCTTTTCTTCTATGAACAACATATTGCAAATTTCCAATCATTGATCGATACAAGGTTTGGTTCACATTAGTAGAATCATCATTCTTTGAAAGTTTATGCCTAGTAGCCATTAGTGTCTCAACTAGTCTTGAGTCTTCCTTACCAAAATTTTTTAGCATCTCCTTGATATATTTTGATTGAGTAATGTATATACCTTTCTTTATTTGATACACTTTTAAGCCAATAAAGAATTTGATCTCTCCAAACATAGACATCTAAAACTCTTACCTCATTTGATTTGAAAATGACTTACATAATATTTCCTTTCCTCCAAATATGACATCATCAACAAATATCTCAACAAAAAGTATCACTTTTCTATATTTAGTCTTAAAGTATTGATTTCCATTATCATTTATCCTTGCAAAAGCAATCTTCACCAAATATGTATGCAATCTTTCATACCATGCTCTAGGGGCTTGTTTCAATACATACAAATATTTGTGCAACTTACATACCACATCACATTTTTGGGGTCAAAAAATCACTTAGATTATTCAATGTAGAATTTTTCTTAAAAAATTCCATTAAGAAATGCATACTTGACATCCATTTAGTGTATTTTGAATCCTTTGTAAAAAGAATATGCAAGTGGAGTTCTCACTCCTTCCAATCTTACAAATAGGGGAGAATGTCTCTCCATAGTAAATACTTTCTTCTTGTGTATATCCCTTAGAAGCTAGCCTTTCTTTGTTTCTTATCACTTCCCCTTTCCCATTTAGATTTTTTTTGAACACACACTTTGTTCCAATAACATTCTTGTCCTTTGGTCTTGGTATGAGTGACCAAGTTTTGTTCTTCTCTATCCACTCAATCTTTCTATTCATTATTTGCATCTAGGGTTCATTATCAAAAGATTCCTTCACTTATTTAGGCTCAAATTCACATAGTAGGCATGTATCACTTCTTAGTCTCTTTCTTGTCACAACTCTAGAGTCTTTGTTTCCAATGATTTGATCAGCTGCATGGTGTTTTCTCACATATTTTGCTAATACAGGTTCTTTTCTTCTTTCTTCTTCTTTAGGTTAATCATCTATGGTCACTTCAAGTAGTACTTCATGTATTTCATCTTGTTCCTCTAGTTTTTTGGTAATCACTTGGTGATTCTTGACAAGCTCAGTCGGATGCTTGGCATCAATTTCCTAATGCTTGACACCAATTGTTTAATATTCAACATGTTGTCATTGTAACTCGACATGTACTAGCTAGTGCTTCTCAAAAGTTTTCTTCCTAGATTCAGGTAAGGTTTTCGGATCACCTTCATCAATGTATATACAAATTCTATAATCTTTAGGTTCCTTTTTATATTCAACTTCATTCCTTTCTGCATATTCATCGACTTTCACATTTACAATTTTCCCAAATTTGTTAGTATTAGAGTTTAAACACTTAAATGCTTTTCTCTTAGTGGAATAACTTAATAATATGCCTTCATCAACTTTTACATCAATTTTTCCATTTGTATTGTCCTTCAATATATAAAATTTTCTTCCAAAAACTTTGAAATATTTCACATTAGGTGCATATCTATAACATAACTCAAAAGGTGTAAGGTTTGTACCTTTCTTGATTTGTAATCTATTCAAGGTATAAACTATTGTACTTATAGTTTCTCTCTAGGACTTAGGTGAAAAATTCTTCTCCATCATCAATGTCCTAGCATATTTCATGATTGATCCATTCCTCCTTTCATCTATACCATTTTGTGGAGTGGTTCCAAGTGCAAACATATGTCTTTTGAATCCTCTATCATTTTAGAAGTAGTAAAGAGGTTTTTGAATATATCTCTTTGTATTGAATAGCTACATTATATATTACATGTTTGGGTAGTGGGCTCATCTTTCATACATTTTGTGTTTGTATATATCAACTCCTAATAGGGATGTTGATTCTAACAAGGACCAAGATACTATACATACATAATAGACTCTCAAAAGGATCAATATCTTTCACAAGATACTTTGATTAGTGGATCATTTTGTTGGTACCATCCCATCAGCATTTTTCCTTGGTTAGCATTTCCCTAGCTAACAAAATATGGTGTTTTGAGTTCTCTTATTGAATGGTAATGTTTACTATTCAAAATAGCTAGTTTTCTTTCATATGTAAGTTATAAGATTGTTAATAATATCCAGTTTTGGGATAAAGTTTGTAAAATACTGATTCACTCCTCATCTCTCCATATTTCCTATTAGTTTTTTGTGTCTTACCAGTGCCTTGTCTGATCTGTACTCTATTCATAGAATATACTATTATATTTACTTCTCTTCAAAAGATACATGATACATTATTTTCAAGCATCATTTCTCTTGCTACCTATATTATTGATCTATTTCTTATCTCTGCTACTCCATTCTATTTAGGCATCTTAGCGGTTGAAAGTTGTCTCTATTTACCATTATGATAATAAAATATGTTAAACTCATTTAAAATAAACTCTCCTCCTTGATAATATATCAGACATTTAATCTTTAAACTAGATTCATTCTCAATTTTACTTTTAAATATCTTGAATTTCATAAAAGATTCATATTTTTCTCTAAGAAATGCAACCCACATCATTCTAGTGAAATCATTAATAAAAAGAATGGATTACCTTTCACCATATAATGCTCTTATCTTTGTAGGACCACTTAGATCTATATGAAAAATGCCCAATTTTGTTGAAGTGGTAAATTTCTTTCTTGGAAATGAAATTTTCATCTATTTTTCTATTACAAATTATTTACACATCATGTTAGTAGGTTTCAAAATCTTAGGAAAGTCTCTAACTGCAAATGTATTACTAACATTCAAAATGTTATCAAAGTTTACATGACAAAATATATTATGCCATAGAGAACTGCCATCCACTTTTGCAACTAATCATGTCATTTCAATAGGATTCAATTGAAATACATTACCTCTTGTCCTTGTACTAGTACCAATCAACTTACTATATTTATCCTTGATAATGCAAGTCTTCTTTGTGAACTACAACTGATATCCCTTTTCAACTAGTTGTCCAACAATCAAGAGATTATGTTTCAAACCATCCACAAAGTAAACATCATCAATGATAGTCTTTCCATCATGTGCAATGGATCCTTTTCCTTCTATGCAACATGATTCATTATTTCCAACTCTAACTACTCCTCCAACATAGCTATTGAATTCAATAAATTTATTCATATCTCTCGTCATGTGATGGGAACTGCTAGTATCCATATTCTAATCAGATTTCTTATTTTAAACATGTGATGATAATTATTTTTCTTCTCTAACTTCTTCTTTTTCAAGTCTTTCTTCCTTAATAGCAACAAATCCTATTTTACCATCCCCATTATCACTTTCAGTCAAGAAGTCTACCATTTTGAAATCAAGTTTACCATCCTCATTAACATATTAGTGAACCTTAGGTACTCTTGATTTATAGGGCTTAGACTTAAGCTTCTTCACTCTCTTGGGACATTCAGAAGAATAATGTCTGAGTTCTTTATATTTTAAAGAAATGAGAATGTTGTTACTTTTAGGCTCTCTTTTCATAAGCTAGGCAAGTCCTTCCTCAATATTCTCATCTTCTTCTCTTGTTTGACTACTACTAACATATTCTTCACTTGTACTTGTACTTTTTTTCAATATAGATTTGTCTCTTTGTATGGTAAAAGAAACTTCTACTCTAGGCAATTCTCCACTTTGTTTCTAAATTTTAGTTCTATCTATAATCTCTAAAGAAGAGTTTTCTTGTAAAATTAGACATGCAAGGTATAACTTGTTCAATCATTTGTGATACCTTTTTGTAAGAACATGTCAAATTCTTCAATATTTTCCATCCAACTTCATCTTTTGATTTTTATCCTTCATAAGTCTTAATTCCTGTAACAATTTTTGATGTTTTACCTAAATAACTTCTTATAGATTCATATTCAAACATCATACCACCTTGAAATAAACATATCCAACTCTGCAGTGAAGCTTTGTGAGCATGTTTATCACCTTGAAATGTAATTTGTAAAACATTCCAAATTTCATGAACAAGTATTAAAGATTTTACTTGACAATATTCAGTTTCTAGAAGAGCTAAGAATAGTTCCTCTCTAGAAATAATGTTATACATCAATGTATCTTTCTAAGTTTCCTTACAACCCTAAATCTTTTCTTCTTCAATCACATCTTTAATACTTTTTAGTCACATATCAATAATATGAACCCATGCACAATAGGTGTGTCTTCATCTTTTTGTTCCATCTATCATAGTTAACTCCATCAATTTTTAGATTCTCTTTCTTGAAATGACTCTCTACAGATCTCCTTAAGTTGTTAAGATTTTCTTGCAAGGACTTGATGCTCTAATTCCAATTTTTAGAAAGAAAAGTCCACCAAGATAACTAAGAGGGGGTGGGGAATCAATTATATAATTAAAAAAATCCTCAATATTTTTTTTTAAAATTTTGAAACATGTGAATAGAAGATGCAACACCTATAGAAATAAAACCATACACAATAACACTATATTTTTTAACTAGGGAAAAACTTGGTAGGAATGATGCACAAAACATGATGTACTAATAGAAAATTTATTTGTGAAAGGATGAACCTATTCTGAGTTAATAAAAGAAAATAAAAAAATATGAGTCCCTATTGTGAGACTTTGAACCCCTCTTAGGAAATTCCAACCTCCTAAGAGATGATAAGATGTTTGCTAGACACATTGTCCAAAATAATTTGTACTATCCTCAATGAATAATAAAAGTTTGAATCAACAACAATCCAACATTAACTTATCTTGCCAAATATATTTCTTTGTAAGGTCACTATGCCTTAAATGTAGCAATCTTTGCTCTGATCCAAAATAAATTCACATTCAAGCTCACACAATATACCTCATATAGATATGACTTCATAGCACACATTACATGTGAGTAAAATATCTATCATCTATACTGAATCCTAAATCAAAATTTTGAGTTGGTCTTGAGGCTTTGCCAATTTAAAATAATGATTTAGGATATTCTTAAGATATTACAATACATGTTACATTACAATATTACATTTTTTCAAGATTGAAACCAATCCGTCAACTCAAAATATTCATAGCTTTTCATACAATAAGCATATGATTATGCAAAGTTAAAAAAAGAATATTTAACATATTATCAACCTCTATCTTAGTTCACAAGACCAAATTATTGTTAAATTGTTTTATTGAATTATATATTGTCATTGATGTTACACAAATGTCAATCTTTAATTGAGCGCAACTAGTACAAATGAAGCTTAGTTAGGCACTAAAGAAGACTCCAGTATCAGCCAAGAAGAAATTAGAAGGAACCAAGTTCAATTGTTCATTAAAGGATGTCAGTGTAAACTAAGTTAGGTTGGTTACCAAAGGGAGTTAGTATTAACTGAGCCAAGTCAGTTACCAAAAGATTTAAGTATTAATCAAGTGATTATCTTTAGTATTAGCTGAATAAAAAAAATTACTTTTCTCAATTAAATGGTTAATACAAGCCTCGTGGATGTTAAATTTTTTTTTGAAATGGTATTCAAGATGACTTGACATTAGGAAGGATATGAAGCATATAAAAAGATATGAATTAAGAATGATATTTGATTAAAGATAGAACATCCAAGGAGTTACAAAGAATATTATGATCAAGGAGGATCCAAAGGATAAACTAAAATGGTGATCTAAATATATAAAGTTAGTTGCTTCATAAATGAGGTCAATCATTGTTATTCTCTAACAATTGTAACAATGAAGAAATCTCTTAATAGAGTTAACCTAACAATCATTCTATAAATCATCTAATAAGGTGAGATTTCTAGATTAAAGTGTCTAAAGACCTTTAACAAGGCTACTCCTAAAAGGGTGATTCAAATCCTCTAACATGGTCACACTTAACCATGTATTTTGTAACATTTAAGGGGGTTGGCTCCTAACAAGGCTCACTTCAGAAGAGTGAAAATTTGTAACTAGTTGCTTTGGTATTTTTCCCTAATTGGGTTTCCATGTTAAATATTGGTGTCTCATGTGCTCATGTTATTTTATTACCACTTCATGTTTCTACAACTAAGTTACTAAATGTTAATATACACTAATATCTTAAGACTACTTTGTTAACCAAGTTATAGTGTATAGCTAGTTTTAACCAAGAAGTGCAAGGATTTGGCTTAGTGATAAGTTTGTATTAACATCTAAGGGATTTGGAATTTTTTTAATGCTAACTAATTCAACCTTCCTCTCTTAGTTACTCCTCTTATATTTCCAACAATTCCAACTTTGTAAGGGGATAAAATCCAAAGAAAAGTACCCTCTTTCAAGAATTGTTGTTTGAAATATGTCTTCACTAAAATCCTTACAACTCTATCCAATCTTCATATTTTTGTACGTTGTCTTAGCACTAGTATCTAGACATAATATATAACACATGCTCAAGTTCATATAAGATTATATTCAATCCTCTAGCCACAAAAAATTAATCTCTCTTTGTTGTTTAGCTAGTCTTCACAAAATAATAAGTATGCTAACATTAATGACAAACTATGTCATGAATGCAACATATAACCAAGAAATCATATCTTTTTCAGTGTTATTTGTTTCAATAATTCTATAAGAGAATGATCTTCATTTTCTCCACCTTGAAGCATTTTGATAATATTTCCTACAAGAATTATATTCCTCTACAAGTTTTAGATTAGAAACCAAGTCTCCACCCTACAACCAATCTTATTAGGGATTTGCATGATCCTGAGTCTTCACAAGGAAAGAAATATTTTCTATGATTCCACTTGATTTAGAAACCAGTATGGAGATATTATTCCAAAGAATCACCATCCCACCACCCTACTAGAGCTACACACATAATCTATTATTAAAGAAGAAATAAGTTATACTAATCTCAATGCAGATCTATTGACATAATCCTCGTACAACATGTTAGGCATAAGTCTGCCTAGTTACAACCATTACAATAGAATTAAAATGAATGACCTTAGAAGCTTGTGTATTTTACTTAAATCTTAAATCTATCTTCTAATTCCTATCTACTTATAGATTCATTAGGACCAAAAGTTGGCTGACATATACAATTATTACAAAACTATAGCTCCTTCTTTAAAGGGGAATTAGAAACCACAAAAATAAGAAAATTAATTTATACAATCATAATCTATTATAAAAGAAATAATTTATACTAATTCCAATGTAGATATATTGAGATAATCCTCATACAACATGTCAGGCATAAGGCCTACCTAGTTACAACCATTATAATAGAATTACAATGAATGAACTTAGAAGTTTGTGTCTTTCATTTAAATCTTAAATCTATCTTCTAATTCTTATATACTTATATGACTTACATAAGTTATATATCAAATATAGATCCATTAGGAAAAAAACTCCACTAACATATACAATTATTACAAAACTATAGCTCTTTCTTGAAAGGGAAATTAAAAACTGCACAAATAAGAAGATTAATTTATACAATCATAAGGATAGGTCCACATGGTATCCAAGAAGAGGTCCCAAAATCCATGAGATATTGTGTAATAATATGAACCTCACTGAAGAAAATTACTACACATTACTTGATATACTAGGAAAGAATGACACCTTAGGAAATGCAGAAGATAAATTTTTAGCAAAAGGCATTGGCCAAGTTTTTTATGAAGTTGTGTGTGTTATTTTAATATTTTTTTTCATTGGATTTTACTACTTCATACATGTGTTTTGATTTTAGCATTTTATGTGATGAATTTCATATCTTTTGACACAAAATTCATCATTGCATGTGTTTAGTTTTTATTGGGCTATGAATAGGATTCTTTCTAAGTTTTTGGGTTTTCTAGGTTTGAGAACTATTCTCTACTTTTTGTGGGAGCTATTTTCTATTGTTAGTGGTAGAACTATGTGAGGTCACAACAAATTTTGGTTGGAGTTAGTTACCCAGTCAACATTTGTTTGACTTTCTCTTTACTACATATGGATTATTATCCAAGAAATTATAGGGTGTTCTTGGAAACTGAAGATTGGGAAATGCCTTTTTTGGGTTGCATTAAAGATGATATCTTGGAAACTATCTTTTACTACGAGCATCCACATATTCAAAGAGGAATTAAGAGGATTATTGGACATGATATTCTCTTTCAGGACTCCTAGGAAAAGATTGATATATCCCTCTTAGATTTTGTTGATTTTTTGTCAAATGCTTTAGATTTGTTATAGTCTTCATTTCATTTGGAGCTAACAGTCTCTCAATTTATCAGACCTAGTTTCTTGCAGGGTGGCAAACTTGCTAAAGCTTGTCAAAAATATGATCCTTGGAGTGGTGCTGCTCTCATTAGGAGTTTATTTCATCATCATACACTCCTTAGCAATCATGGTATTTATATGGCTTTTGAGAGCATCAAAAAGGCCTTAGAGAGGCAATTTTTTTTCCCAATTAAGGCTGCATTGTAGTAGTATGGTGACTATTTTCCCAAAAGTTTTGGTAATAATGTGCATCAAATTGTCTTTGTCATTTTAGATCTCTTGGAGCATGATTCTTCTCAGGCATCTATTCCCACACTGATTTCTCCTACTAATTTCATTCCTAATCTTTCTCTTAGGCTAGGTAATTCTACTCCTACAGTAGGAGTCATGGAGGAATAAGATAAGTTTTCATGGTGCTATTTTTGGCTATGTGGTTTTGCCTTTTTGGTTTATGTAGGTTGTTGCTTGGAGTTTTTTCAGCATAATGGTTAGCATTTGGTTTGGTATAAGGGTTTTTGATTCTTGGAACATCATTTTGGTGCTCTTTGGTTGTAGTTTGGAGATACTATGTCTTTTTGCTAAAGAAATATCAAAGCTAATTATGTGTATATTTGTAAATATTAGTTAGATGGTTATGATAGGTTCTCTTCCTCTTTCATAAATCTAATGTAAATTGGAGGTATCATTCATGGGTTATTATAACCTGGTTTGATTACCTACCATTTTCTTCTTTCTTTTCTTTTTTTGATAGATGGGGCTATGAACTAAGTTTTTCTTCTTGGTTCTTTTCTCCAAGAGCTTCTTATGTTAGAATAAAAGTATATGTTAAAAATAGCAAAAAATATTAATTATATATATATATATATCAAGTGGCTCTATCACTATTTAAAAAAAAATACTTTTTAGCAAGATGATATTAAGGTCCACAAACATAGGAAATGGTTCTATGATAGGTCCACATTAAGAAACCAACTAAATAGAAGAAAGAACATGAACAACATAGTTTGTTCCTTCAATAGTAGACTAGAACATAAAGGAAAGGAGTTTTTTTGGTTGATGCAAGATTGTATAAGAACTTAAGATACTCCTACATCAATATTTCATCTAGTTTAGCTATTTATCCAATTGTAGTAGTGTGTTACTTAATCTTCCATTTGGTATCCTCGATCTAATATTCTTGCTTGAACATTCATGTATTAACTCTATATACTATATGAATAGATAACTATATTGACATCAAAAGAAAAACATCTACTAAATATGTTAAGGCACATATTTGTCCAAAAAATCTCCCCTTTCATTGGTGGAAACATATGACTATGAGAAACACAATCAATGACAAAGGACCACATTAACATCAATGATATTATATTTTAGCATCTCTCTAACAATACCTTCTCTCCATAATAAATTACTCCCCCTTGATTTATTATTGATAAATACTCTTCTCTCCATCATACAAAACTCTCCCCAAAAGATTTATATCCATCTTGTCATAGTTTTTGAAATGATTTCTCTCCCCTTTTGGCATCAATGAAAAGGGGCATATATTTTTTATTATCTTAATAATGTAACACATACTGATAAAATTCCTTAATAATCATGCTTTGATCCTCAAGATCTCTTAGATACATACAATAGTCCCTTAAGGAATAGTCCCATCTCTAACATCAGAATTAACCTCACTACATTAATCCATAAATAATTATATCAGTGTTAGGAACCTTGAATTGATTCACTGTAATGCATCTTGAGTTTTGAATAGGAGGGTCCATAAATACTATCTTAAATACCTCAGACACACAAAGGTATCCTTAGGGAAAGGCTTAGTGAAAATATCCATAATCAGATCATTACCATAAATATACCCTAGTTTTAATTCTTTCTTAGCTACCTCACCCTTAAAGAAGAAAAACTTGGTAGAAATATACTTTGGTTTATAATGTAGCATAAGATTCATGGAAGTATTTATAACACTTTAATTATCATAGTACATAATAATAGGTTCATCTACACTTACTATGATATAACTAAACATACACTTTAACCACATTGGCCAAGAGAAATTAAAATAGGATAAACAATCTACTCATCTTTAGTAGTGGATTAAGACATATGATTCTAACTTTTACTACCCCATGTAACTAAAATCTGACCAAAGAAGAATGCACTTCCTCTTGTTCTCTTTCTATCTTTTGCATTTCCTACCTAGTAAGTACTAGTATAGATACATATTGTAAAGCCATCATCTTTTTATTATCTTAGATCAAAGCTAATTTTTCCTTTCAAATATCTTGATATCCTCTTTACAACTACATTATGGGATTCCTTTAGTAATACTTGAAATATCACTACTAATCCTACTACATCCATGATATTAGGAGTTGTATGACTCAAATATAGTAATCCATTGATTATAGATCTCTATAAACTTGTTTGATTTACCATCAATGAGTCATCATCTTATGTTAACTTATAACCAATCACCATAGGAGTTCCTATTGGGAATGATTGAAAAGATCATGAATGAAAAGTAATGGAACTAGTAAAGAATGTTCTCAATCATTTTTTTGTTATTGATGTCAAAATTGCTACTTGCAGGAATGACAATTGCTTTAGTGATCCAAATACTATCAATTGGTTGATTGACAAGGAGGAGGCAATCAATAAGATGTAACTAGAGTACCTAGAGAAAGGTTGAAGTTATGATGTTATAATGAAGTATAAGGATCAGCTAAGCCATTGATGAAATAGTGTATTGATGTCATACTCTAAGACACAGAGAATGGGCACACTAAAACACATCTAAGATGTAAGGTTTATCTAAGTCATTTGTGAAGACTAACTAAGTTCATTAGAGAGAGCTAAGAAAGCTAGTTAGTGCCGAATAGATTCTCAATTGAAGCTGAGCAAAATTTAAACTTTAGTAAGTGCTGAGTGAAGATCAAGTGTTGAATGATCTTCAAGTGCTGAGTGAAGATCAAGTGGCGAGTGATCTTCATGTGCCAAGTGAAGATCAGGTGCCGAGCATGATACAAGTGCCAAGTAACACAGAAGGTGTCGATCATCAGTAAATCAATAATGCTGAGTTGCTGCATTATTTGGAAAGTTGAACATTCACCAGATCTTAGCTGACATGGTAGTTATCTAGAATTTTGTGAATCAGATAGAAAATAAGAATGATGAGCTGGTGGCACAGAATACTATGTAAAACATTTTTGGCGAATACAACTAGATTCTAGACAAAATTTCTAGATAAGAGCAAGATATGGGATAGATACATTGTATCCTACCTAATCTATTGAAACCCTAAAGTTGGAGAGAGGGAATCGAGTAGGAAAGGTATTCTAGATTTCTATTTAAGGATTCATAAGGTCACAAAGAAAAAGAGAGGGTCAAGCATGAAAGTATGAAGTGCTAAAGAAGGTGCTAACAAGAAAGAGAGCATAGATACTCTATTTCGATAGATGACCATAGTTATAATTGCATTGGTATGATGAGAAAGAAGAATCAAGGTGATAAAGCTTGAGATGACAAGCTGTCAGAGCTGAAGTGATTAAAGCCAAGCAAAGGATTGAACTGAAGTATGATCTATAATTTGCAAGATATGTTGTAAGTTGTATTAGATCAAAAGCCATTATTGTTACTCTCTAGAAATTGTAATAGTTAGTATAAATCATATGGACTTAGGTTGGTTTAATAGCCATGTTGTAAATCTTTTAATAGGGTGGCATTCCAATTGAATGTTCTAAAGTCCTTTGACCAGGCCCATTCCTAACAGTATAGTAAAATCCTCTAACAAGGTCACATTTAACAGTGTATTGTAAGCCTTTAATAGGGTAGGCCTTTAACAGGGCATCACTTTAGAAGAGTGAGAATTGAGTAGCATGTTATTGGTGGTTTTTTCCAAATTGGGTTTCCATGTAAATCACTATGTCATGTATTGATCTTGCATATGTTATTCTTGTATGTTGATTTTTTGTAACTTGCTAAGATGGTTGATTTAAGCTTGGATAGATGAATAGTTTAATGGGCTCACTATAATTGATGAAAAAGTATTATTAGGGAATTTATACCTTAGATAACTGATTCACCTCACCCTCTCAGTTATTCTAAAGAATTCTAACAATTGGTATTAGAGCTTTGCTGTTGACTTAGTTTAAAGGGACTAAAAGCAAAAAAGATCAAAATGCCTAGGAGAGAAGTTCCCAAGCTCAACAAAGAGAACTTTGATGCATGGAAAAGTTTGATGAAGTTACATATTGGATTCATAGGAGGTTATTCCCAAAATTCAATTGTTACTGAACATGTTGATCCAACTGGTACTCTTACTGCAGAAGATTTGAAAAACAAACAAGAACACAATCAGACAATGCTGGAGATTGCTTCTGCACTCAACTATATTGAATTCAATGATATCAAAGGATGTGGTATTGCATTTAAAATGTGGAAAGCCCTATCAAAAATTTATGGAGGAGATCTAAATGTCCAAAGAGCAAAAAGAGAAAGCCTCAAAGGAAAGTTTGATGATATGAAAATGGAGGAAAGTGAGAATGTTGCTCAGTATGCCTCTAGAATAAAGGAAGTGGTAAGTGCAATAAGATGTTTGAGTGTTTAATTAGATGATGATACTATTTATAGTAAGTTCTTAAGAACCTTGCTCCCTATCTATTCTATTAGAGCATTAGCTATACAAGAGCTAAGATGTGTGCTAGGAAACAATCTAAGTTTTGAAGGTATAGTGGGTAGACTCACTGCATTTGAGTTATCTAACTTTGACAACTACAGACCTGAGAATGTTGAATCTGCTTTCAAGGCCAAGCTATCACTAAAAGATACTAAACAGGTGAAATAAAAGAAGGGAAGAAAGATGAAATATGTATCCAGTGACAGTAGCACTGATGAGGAAGATGTGGAAAAATTGGAAGCATTACTACCTAGAAGATTTCACAGAGGCAAAGGAAAATTTAAGGGTAAGCTACCTATCATTTTTTTCAATTGCAATGAAGTGGGACATATTGCTGCAAGGTGTACATAGAAAAAGGATTACAAGGAAGGCAACAAGTACAAATATAGAAGACAAGATGATAAGAGAGATTACAAAGACAAAGGCAAGAAGTGCTATATTGCTGAAGAGGATTCCGATGATAATGATGATGAAGTTTTCTATGTGGCCATGAAGGACTAGACTGATGAAGAAGAGCCTACAACACTGGTAACATGTATGAACAAGAATGACAGATGGATCATACATAGTGGATGCTCACATCACATGATAGGAGACAAAAGTAAGTTTGTTGACTTTACTCAGTATGATGGAAATAATGTTAGATTTGGTAATAATGCTTCATGTCAAATTAAAAGAAACGGCTTCATTAAGCTTACAGAGAAAATTTTATGTGATAATGCATACTATGTTGAAGGACTAAACTACAATTTGCTAAGTGGCTCACAGTTAGGCAATGTAGGATGCAAAGTAGAATTTAGAAACCAAATTGCAAAAATCTATGTTACTGATGGTAAATTGATAGGAAAAGGAGATCAAACAAGAAGTAATCTATTCTATCTTGATATGGAAAATTCTTCTTGTCTTGTTGCAAAAGTAGATGATGAATAGTTATGGCATAGAAGGCTATGTCATGTCAACTTTGATAATCTGGTCAATATCAGTAAAATGAATAAAGTCAGAGGGTTACCTAAATTGAAGAAGCCTGACAACGTCATGTGCAAACAATGTCAGCTAGGAAAGATGACTAAGTCAAGTTTCAAGAGTAAAAACTAAAGATCTAAAGAAGTACTTTAGTTAGTCCATACTTACTTATGTGGTCCAATAGAAGTACAAAGCTACAAAGGAGATAAATATATAATGTTGTTTGTTGATGACTATTCTAGGATGATGACTGTTATGTTCTTAAAGAAAAAAATTGATGCTTTTCAAATGTTTAAGTGGTATGTGGCTAGAGTTGAAAAGGAAATAGGAAAGAGTTTGAAATGCCTAAGATCAGACAAAGGTGGTGAATTCACATCAAATGAATTTGAGACATTTTGCAATGACAAAGGAATCAAGAGACAAACATCAACTCCTAGAACTCCCCCACAAAATGGAATTGCTGAGAGAAGAAATAGATCTATGATTAACTGTGCTAGAACATTAATGATGGAAAAGATCGTTGCTCTAAAATATTGGAGAGAAGTTGTAAGTGTGGCTGTTCATACACGAAATTGAGTACAAGTAGAGAAAGGTACAAGTGCAACACCTTTTGAATTATGGTATGGTCACTCACCCAATGTAAAGCATTTCAAAGTATTTGGTTGTAAATGCTTTATCCTTAAAGATGCTAGAAATGAAAAATTTGATGCAAAAAGTGATGAAGGCATATTCCTTGGTTACTCCACTAGAAGTAAAGCATATAAGTGTTTAAATACTAACACTAACAAAATTGTGGAAAGTGCAAATGTAAACTTTGATGAGCATACAGATGTCCAAGTTGTAAAACCAAAGAGAATGGATGAATATAGAACCTTTGTGTATTCTCATGAAGGAATGCCTGTTGACAAGGATGTTATCAATCAAATTGGGATTCAATAGCAAGTTTCAATTTTAGTCAAGTCACAACCAGTGAATGCCAAGCTGCATTCAGAATTCAAGTCATAGAATGAAGGAAGTGCACATTCTGGTTCTGAAGTTAGTACACATGAAACAGATGTAGAACCACCTGACAACGAAGTACATAGTGACCCTAAATCTGAAAGAACAAACATGGAAACAAGGACAGAACCAAGATTATCCAAATATGTGAAGAAACATCACCATGCTGAACAGATAATTGGTGACAAAGATGCAAGACCTATGACAAGGAATAGACTAAGAAATGAATCATGTTTGTTAAGAAATTTTGAACCTAAGATAGTATATGATGCATTACAAGATGGTGACTAGTATAAAGCTATGGAAGAAGAAATTGATCAAATAAAGAAGAACAAAACTTAGAGTTTGGTTCCTAGACCAGTTGACAAGAATGTGATTGGCACCAAGTGGGTATTTAGAAACAAGCTAGATGAGAATGGTGAGATTACTAGAAACAAAGCTAGACTAGTATGCAAGGGTTATGCTCAAGAAGAAGGATTAGACTATGGGGAAACATTTTCCCTTGTTGCTAGAATGGAAGGAGTGAGAACTTTACTTGCATATGCTACATATAAATGTTTTAAAGTCAATTAGATGGATGTAAAGTCTGCTTTTTTGAATGGTATATTGGAAGAGGAAGTCTATATTGAACAACCAAAGGGATTTGTTGATGAGAACAACAGGGATATGGTTTGTAAACTACATAAAGTACTCTATGGTCCGAAACAAGCACCTAGAGCATGGTATGAGAGACTTCAAAAGTATCTAGTGCAAATAGGATTTGAAAGAACTAATGATAACAGAAACATGTACATCAACTTAGAAGAAGGTAAGGATATTCTTGTATCTGAAATCTTTGTGGATGACATAGTTTTTGGAGGAAAGGAAGTGTTTTGCAAAAGTTTTGTTAACAAAATGAAACATGAGTTTGAGATGTCTATGTTTGGCGAGATAAAATTTTTTGTTGGATTGAAAGTACATCAACTAAAATATGGTATATTTATGAAACAATCAAAGTACATCAAAGAGATACTTAAAAAATTTGGTTTAGAAGACTCCAAACTAGTCAGCACACCAATGGAAACATGACATAAGCTATCCAAAAATGATGTATCAGCTAAAGTCAATCAAACAATGTACAGATCCATGATTGGAAAACTATGATATGTTGTACATAGCAGACTAGACATAGCATTAACAATTGGAATAGTGGCTAGATTCTCTTCTAATCCTAAAGAAAATCATCTCATGGTAGTAAAAAGAATAATGAGGTATCTCAAAGGAACTGATGATTTTGGCCTATACTACAAAAAGAATGAGAAGTTTTTTCTCAATGCATACACAGACGCCAATTGGGGAGGCAACATTGATGACAAGAAAAGCACAAGTGGAGGAGCATTATTCTTAGGTAAAAGGCTAGTTACTTGGACCAGCAAGAAAAAATGTGCACATCTCAGTCCACTGCAGAATTAGAATATGTGGTAGTAGCAATCAATTGAACAAACATTATGTAGCTCACACATCTATTGAAAGGAATGAAAGAAGAGGTAACCAAACCTGTGATATTGTATTGTGATAATACAAGTGCTATAAACATATCCAAAAATCTAGTAATGCATGCAAAAACCAAACATATTGCAATCAAGTATCACTATGTTAGAGAATTGGTAGAAGAAAAAAAAAGTGAAGATGGAGTACATTCACACAAAGGAAAAAACTACAGATATCTTCACCAAACCATTGCCCAAGGATGCTTATGAATATCTTAGAGGCAAGTTGGGGGTAATGCCCCTAACTCAAGCAGTTTAAAGCAAAAAAGAAGCTACCTTGCATCAACAAGAACTAATCATTGAAATTTCAGAAGAATGATGTAGAGGATGACAACAGGAGTAGAAACTCTAGGTCAGTCACAAGCATGGTGACAGAGGGAGAAAACATGAGATGCAAAGCTTATATTTTGCATGTTAAAAATGCTACATCTTTGGCATTTATGTCAAACAGGGAGATGTATGCAAAAAATTGATCAATACAAAGTAAGATGGAGATATATAGAGGGAGATTTATGAGAAACTAAAAGATAAAGATATGGAGATATATGAGATCAGTAGTAAGGATGTAGTAATCAAGAAGGAAGCTGAAAGTAGCAGAAAACATATATAATTTTGGTGGTAACTAAGTTGATCAATTGATCAATTTGGTTTTCCATCAATGCCAAAGAGGGAGATTGTTGGGAATGATTGAAAAGATCATGAATGAAAAGTAATGGAACTAGTAAAGAATGTTCTTAATCATTTTTTTGTCATTGATGTCAAACTTGCTACTTGCAGGAATGACAATTTCTTTAGTGATCCAAATACTATCAATTGGTTGATTGACAAGGAGGAGGCAATCAATAAGATGTAACTAGAGCACCTAGAGAAAGGTTGAAGTTATGATGTTATAATGAAGTATAAGGATCAGCTAAGCCATTGATAAAATAGTGTATTGATGTCATACTCTATGACACAGAGAATGGGCACACTAAAACACATCTAAGATGTAAGGTTTAGCTAATTCATTTGTAAAGACTAACTAAGTTCATTAGAGAGAGCCGAGCAAGCTAGTTAGTGCCAAACATATTCTCAGTTGAAGCCAATCAAAGTTTAAACTTTAGTAAGTGCTAAGCAAAGATCAAGTGCTAAGTGATCTCCAAGTGCCGAGTGAAGATCAAGTGCCAAGTGATCTTCATGTGCCAACTGAAGATCAGGTGCTGAGCATGATACAAGTGTTGAGTAACATAGAAGGTGACAAGCATCAGTAAATCAATAATGTTGAGTTGCTACATTATTTTGAAATTTAAAGATTCACCAGATTTTAGCCGACATGGTAGTTATCTAGAATTTTGTGAAATAGATAGAAAACAAAAATGATGAGCTAGTGGCACAGAACACTATGTAAAATGTTTTTGGCAAATACAACTAGATTCTAGACAAAGTTTCTAGATAAGAGCAAGATATGGGACAAATACATTGTATCCTACCTAATTTATTGAAACCCTAAAGTTGAAGAGTAAGAATCAAGTAGGAAAGGTATTTTAGATTTCTATTTAAGGAGTCATAAGGTCACAAAGAAAAAGAGAGGGTCAAGCACAAAAGTATGAAGTGCTGAAGAAGGTGCTAAGGAGAAAGAGAGCATAGATACTCTATTTCAATAGATGACCACAGATATGATTGTATTGGTATGATGAGCAAGAAGACTCAAGGTGACAAAGCTTGAGATGACAAGCTGTTAGAGATAAAGTGATTAAAGCCAAGCAAAGGATTGAACTGAAGTGTGATTTGTAATCTGCAAGATATGTTGTAAGTTGTATCAGATCAAAAGCCATTATTGTTACTCTCTAGCAATTGTAATAGTTAATATAAATCCTATGGAATTAGGTTGGTTTAATAGCCATGGTGTAAATCCTTTAATAGGGTGACATTCCAAGTGAATGTTCTAAAGTCCTTTGACTAGGCCCATTCCTAATAGTATGGTGAAATCCTCTAACAAGGTCACATTTAACAGTGTGTTGTAAGCCTTTAACAGGGCATCACTTTAGAAGAGTGAGAATTGAGTAGCATGTTACTGGTGGTTTTTCTCAAATTGGGTTTCCACGTAAATCATTGTGTCATGTATTGATCTTGCATGTTTTATTCCTGCATGTTGATTTGTTGTAACTTGCTAAGATGGTTGATTTAAGCTTGGATGGATGAATAGTTTAATGGGCTCACTATAATTGATGAAAAAGTATTATTAGGGTATTTATACCTTGGATAACTAATTCACCCCCCAGCGCCCCCCCCCCCCCCTTCCCTTAGTTATTCTAAAGAATTCTAATAGTTCCAACAAGTTTGGAGTCTCCATCCCAAAATTCTTTAGTGATTTTTTTAGATACTCAGATTGAGATATAAAGTTTCCCTTTTTAGAATGTGCAACTTGTAGACCAACAAATAATTACATCTCACCTATCATAGATATCTCAAACTTAGCTTTCATTTTACTTAAAAACTTCTTACTCAAAACATCATCACCTCTAAGGATAATTTCATCAACAAATACTTAAATGATTAGCATTATATCCTAAGCAACCTTATAGTGTATAGTATTTATTACTATAATAAATACATTTGCAAAAACCAATATCTATGAGATACTTATATAGTCTAGAATATGATAATCTAGGGGTTTATTTTAGTCCATACAAATCCTTGTTCAAGATAAAACCCATATTATTTTTATTTGTCAATGTGAAACAATCAAGTTTTTCCACATACACTTCTTCAACACTCAATTTAGAAATGAAGACTTGATGTACGGATCTAATATACCTTGAAATCCTTGAAATTACCATAAGTAAGAAATAATTTAACTTCCTCAATTCTACAAACAAAAGAAAAAATGTCATAATTGTCAATACCTTCCATTTGAAAATAGCCTTTTAAAACCAATATGGCATTTTTTCTCACCACTTCTCCTTCTTCATTAAAATTAAAATGCTGAACACCCATTTAGTATCAATCAAAATCTTTTCCCTAGGTCTAGGAATCAAAATCCAAGCTTTGTTTTTGTAAATTTGATCTAGTTCTTATCTTGGAGTTCTTCATAGAATATTTTAGATTAATTTTTTGAAATCAAATAAATCTCTACTCCAACTAACTTCATTTTAGTTTGTATACTTTGATTTTGATCACATATAGTATCATTTTAATAGTGATTCATCTTTGCATACCTCAGTGTACTTGGTGTTGCACAAATATTTAATTCTTGATTCTCTTCTTTAATATAGGATCTTCATTTTGAATATTTTGTACAAGAAGAAAATTTGAAATTGATCTTATAGATTGGTTTGTATTCCTTGATTTTATTTGTATCAACTTTATATACATCATAAAAATGACCCCTTTTCTTCATCTCAATGTACTCATCTACTCTATATGGGGAAGAATACAATGTACCAACTTTGAAGACCAATTAAGATCTCAATGGATTTAAGATTCCCTTCAAACCACCTCACAATGTTTCCTAGGAGGGCTAGGTATATCAAACATTTAGGTTCATATGGATTCTTGGATTAAAATGTATGTGTGCTTTACTAAGATGTGTGATTAGTTGGCCTAATATTTATTAATTGTGGAATTGTTTGAGTAAGTAAAAGAAATAAATAGTATTCTATTTGTACAAACCAAAAAGGCTAAACACAAGGAACAAACCCTAAACCCTATAAAATCATTGCCATGGATAAAAGCATACCCCTAGGGACTACAATACAATCAATAGACACTACTATACTGTTCTAGTATACCAAAGAGGAAAGTTATGGATACACATAATATAAAATAAAACAAACAAAAAAAAAGAGTAATGACTACTTAATATACTGATATAAAAATATAGAAAGTAACCAGAGAAATTAATTTAGACAATATAAATCGAAAATCTAAATTTGATTAATCACAAGGAGATTAATCTATCTACAAATATTATGTTTAAATGAAAATAATGGATTACAAGGGAGAAACAACCAATTTGGAGGTTGATAGTTTATTCCAAATGAAGTATCACAACCCTCAAATATATATTAGAAACTTTCGCAATCACAAAGAGAAAAAGTGTTTCTGTCATTTGAGAGGCTTTCCTCAGCGAAACAACCATTTTTGTGTAACTGTGCCCACATGCATGCATTTAGACATGATATTTAGGTGATATGTAATTGAGATAAAGATAAAATTAATAATATACAAATAAATATGATGAAATTAAATAATATGCAAAGACATAGTGTGGATGTGGAATACACTTTATGAATAAGTGTTGCAAGCTTAAACACATGAGTTGTGAAATCAAATAAGAATTTGGATAGCTTAAAAATATTTACCAATGGTGGAAAACATAGTCCATACAAATACTCTCTCAAGATGCAAAACATATTATCTGCATCCATCAATGTGAAACTGTCAAGCTATTTGACATACACTTACTAATATCCACATACAAAAAATATGGATAAATACAGTATAAAATAAAATAAATAGTAACAAGAAGTAATGACTACTTAATAAACTAATATGAAAATATAAAATGTAGCCAAAATAAATTAAATAAATATAAAACCTAATGATTAAACACAAGAATATTGATCGATCTACAAATAGTATTCTTAACAAAAAGAAGGAAAAACAAGGGAGAAAAGCCTAGTTTGGAGGTTGATATTACATTCCAAGTGAAGTCTTCCAACCCTTTAACACATGCTATAAACTTGTAAATCATAGAGAGAATTTATTTTTGGGGTTATTTTAAAGGTGTTCCTAAATCAAACACCCATTTTGGTATCTCCACCATGTAGACAACTATTTAGACATGAGATTAATGTGATACATAACTTATACAAAGATAAAATCAATAGCATACAAATAAATATGACAAAGATATATAATATGCTAAGACACGATAAGGATATTGAATAAGATTTACAATCTTGATTGCATGAGATAAAATTCCAAATATGAGATTGTTAATATGTGGTGACTGATCATGAATGTACTATACACTTTTTATAATTCTTTGGAGTTGATAACTAGTACTTATTTCATTAGTAATTTTTGGCTAACATGTTATAATTAATTATAGCCCAAAAGTGGCACAAATTTTGTATAAAAAAGGATTAGGGTTAGGGATTTCATAAATTGTGATGCAACAATTGCTTCTTGTAGAAGTATTTAGTTGTCAGTGATTAGAGATTGTATTCATGTTGTAATTACTGGATAGTAATAATATTGGGCTCACTATTTGGTGGACCTAACCTAGGGATCAAGGGTCAACCATGTTAAATCTTGGTGTCTTGTGTTCTCTTTGGTATGATTTATGATTTTATGGTATTGGTTACATTTGCATGTAATCGTTATTGTTGACATTAAAGTCATGTTTGTTTATTAGTAACACACACACACACACACCCACACACACACACACACACACACACACACACACACACACACACACACACACACACACACACACACACAATTAGATGGTTAGCAACTACTAATCTTATCTTATAGTCTATAGTGTTAACTAATTAATTTAGGTTATACCAAGTTCTATAGTTGCTACCAAGTTTCAAGAACAATATTTAGTTCACACTGAGAATTATCTACCAAGTTGATGATTATAAGTGTAAATTGAGCTTGTAGTGATAGTGTTGATCAAGCTCTGCAATGACAACCAAGTGATTTAGTTCATATGTCAAGTTTCACAGTGTTCACTAAGTCACTAGTTCAGGCTACTTGGAAGTGATTACTATGATCCAAGCTTCTACATCTATCGAGTGCATGATGATGCCAAGCACTGACAATGGTTGTTGAGTGTCACAACTTCAACGAGTTTATCTTTAGAACCTGAGTACCTACAATTGGGCTGACTTTGTGTATTTTGGTGAAACTTGTATTGTAGCCTACTTTGATGAATTATAAAATGGATTGGTATATATGTAATGTACTGTATCACATCCAATGAATGATGCATGAATATATATATATATATATATATATATATATATATATATATATATATATATATATATAAGACCAAAAGTGTGAAGTAAGGAGGCTACAAGTAGTATAAGGAGTAACACAGATTTATCTATTACAACAAGGTGATCATTACACTTCAAAGGAATCTTATTCAACAAATCAAATTTTCAGATCAGAGATCAGCCACTAGTTCATCCTAATAGGTGGAACAATTAAATCCTTTCAAAAGGTAGACTTAACAGTCTTTATTAAATCTCTTTATCAAGTACATACTTCATTGTATGTTTGCAAATCCTTTTGCAAGGTGGACCTAGCATTTCTTATTGCTCCTAATAGGGTAGATCATTAGAAGTGATCATTGTAAGCCTTAACAAGCCAACTTCATACTATAGTACTAAAGCTTATGGGTATCATCCCCACTCTAGTTTTACTTTCTATTTGGAAGGCTTTTGGGTTAGCATATTGTGTGCCAAAATTTTATGAATGTTTTAATGCTTTCAAATATTTATGCATGCAATTAGATCAGAATACATATGAAGGACTAATTGGTGAATTAAGATTAAGTTTTATTGGGTATTGATTCACCCCTCTCCTCTTAGTAACCTAGCCTATCTTATATTTTCAACAATTGGTATCAAAGCTTTGTGGTTCTCAAAGAAGAATTTTAAAAGTTTGAGCAAAGATTAGAGAAAATGGAACTATTTAGACTTGATAAGGCTATTGATAATGAAAAACTAGATTTGGAATTGGCTATTGGGAAACTTAAGAAAGCAAAGGAACAACTCTCTAAATCCCTAAAAAGAAGAAAAGATCTTGTAGTATAGATGAATGACAAACTCTACACTGAAGAAAGAATTGAGGATATCAATTTAGAAAGTAATTCAAATGAACTTAATGAAGCAATCAGAGAACTATTAGAAAAGAATGATGTACTTCAAGCAAAAGTAAGGAACCTAAAAAGTGAACAAGAAATTTAGTTAGTATGATAGTGTGAAGTCATGGAAGAGATAAATAAGATAAAAGAAGAGTTAAAAGAAAAATGAAATTCAACATCTATCCCTTCAATAGGAAGATTGCATTGATCAACTTACTAATGCAAATGAAGAATCACAAATCTAAGATTAGAGAATGAAAGATTGCAGAATGATCTAAACACTAAAAAGAAATCCAATGAGAGGATGATGAAATCTCAAGTAGAGATGGATCAATTAAATGAGCAAACCAAATATAGATAGAAAGGCAAAGTAGGAATTGGATATACATAATGAGGTGACTCATCCAAGAAAGAAGCTCAAAATTATCAAAGACCTACTTGCAATCATTATGGTAAGCTAGGTCATATATAAAATAAATGTTGGTCATAGAGCTAATGAATGCAAAGAGAAACCTAAATTTGACAATAAATGTCACAAATGCAAGAAGCATGGGCACAATTTTTTTGAATGCAAAACTAAGAGATTGAACTCAATAGAACATATTGTAAAAGCTATGTTTGGTTGGGACTACAACACATGGTGCAGATATCAATACTATGAATTTTTTAAACACATTGCAATTAACTATGTAAAACATCACATGAGGAAAATAGACTCCACTAGAAGATGTTTCATTTGTACAAAACTTGGACAACTTGACAAGAACTGTATGAACACTGGAAGAATTGAAGATGAAAAGAAAGCTGAGACTGATAACATCAAAAAGAAGATGAGATAGCAGTGTAAGGAAACTTGCAACAAAGAATGTAACTATTTTTGTATAACCCATAATAGATCTGACATAAACATGTAATTGAAATCCACATGTAAGAGAATAGACAACATACCCACAAAAATTGTGACACAAGATATACCTGGAAAACCCTCATTGAGGGAAAGACCCAACCTCCAAAAGTATCTATCACCGTGTATTATTCAGAAAAAACACCATTGCAGTACAACCATGGAAGCCTTCAAAGCCATAGCCACAACCAAGTAATCCATGTGAACAAGCATGAATCTACACATCCTATGCCATGCTTCCAAACTTCACAAATGCTCCCTTGGCTAACCTATCAAGCCTTGTCCCATTCAACTCTTTCCTCTTTCCTTTCTTCCTTCTCACTTGTCTCTACAACTACCCTTGTGGTTGCTTATATAGTAGCAAGTCCCACAAAACTACCAAGTGGTATTACATAACCCATGTGCTAAAACCATGTGCTACCTAACCCATCGACCCCACATTTAATAATTTAATTTCTTTTGTCCAATATTAAATAATTACATGAAATTTAATCACAATGTTACAATAAAACTCATCAAGTATATCCCATGGCAATATTTACATGTTGCACTTCCATCTAGGTACACCATTACATAATAAATAAAATAATAAAATATAACAATATTATGTAATGTGTGCAACACCCATTATCTCAACAATCTCTCACTTGTTGTATACATTGCATAGGGTCAATCCATAGCCACATAAATAAACAAGAGAACAATCCCTCCTAGCACATCCACCATCATAAATCAAAGTACATGAAGTGCCCCATCTTGGTACCTGTAACAAAATTAAAGTATCTAGCATCTTAAACATGAATGATCTCACCTCCTATTGTGCCACTACCACTAGAAATACATACAAGCCATCCAAAGAGAAAGCCACCCAACCTATCACATTAGAAGATCATAAAATCATGTACCAACTAAAATGCCAAGCACAAAAAATCTAATCCAAAGGTAATCACATGTATCTATTGTTGTCAAAATATTATCCATAGCTAAAATAACATCCACAACAAGTGCCAAACCCTTCCAACTATCCACACCTCCAAAGGTACATGAAGTGAATATCACATAATCAACATATCCAATTTGTAACCTATAATCACAAGCCTCGAGAGAAATACTTGCCACATATATACCAAGAAGCTCCCACTACAAAAGATAATATCAAATCTATAACCAATCCACTCACAACATCTCAAAGAAGTGAATCCATGTAGTATCAAGAACATCCACAATATATAAACCAATAACCTGCAAGAACAACCCTCATAAAAAAAATCTCCAACACTCTCCCAAGTTCTCCACAACCAACAAAGAAAAGAGATAAAGAAATAACCATGTCATCTCTCACATGACATACATGAACACAAACTAGTGATCACAATCTCTAACCAATCTCAAATCATATTTAAGTGAAACTAAACATTTGGGAAGATAAGCAAGACCAAAGAGAAACCATGTAAATCATAACATGTATCATGTCCTTCTACACACATCTAGATATAAACTATGCAAGTATGATCTCCTCCACAAAACTCCAACAAGAAGTCTCAACAATACCCAAACCATACCATAAAATTAATCATGGATGTAAGCCTCTCACAAGAAGATCAAACTCATAAACCATTCCTAATCTAAGGAATATAGGCAATATAAAACCATCTCCCAAACTCAACCAACATAACAACATATGCACATAGAGACAACCACTACTAAACCATCTTTCAAATGAAACCTCTAGAACTAACTCATGTATCATAGCTCAAGATCCATATCCATGAAAGATAAGCATAAACAAAAAATGCACTTGAGAGAAACAATGGGCTATACCTCTCAAGTAGTAAACCGCAGAGTAGACAAAGAGTGGGGAATGAGAAGCTCATCAAGATATACAAGTCTCCAACCAAGACTCATCTATGAACAAGATCCACTAAAGTCCATATCAGGTGAATGCCCCTTGGACTTCTTACTAAAACCATCAACTCTCTCAACAAATACTTCTCTAATCTAAGAGAAATCAGCATCACCATCATTTTTAAGTATCCATGAGCACCTATAACCAATCACTCCATGCCAACTACAAATTCAACATAGCAATATCATGAAGTATATAGCTTATGATCAATGTACTCAATACCAAGAAACTAAACCAAGATAAATGTCAAAGTTCCAACCATGGCTTCAAGAACATAAACATGACAACCTAATCTAACCATCTCAACCAAAGAGATAAAATGCTCCATATGAACATACTATAACATGTCAAAACTTCTAAATTTGTATCAAGAGTATATCATGACATAATAATAAAACCATTCTCACACCAAGGATAACATGTCAAATGAAAACATAAAACACACCTTTACCATGAACCTTCGAAGTCCTTAAGATGCAACCATCTTTGCACATCATGTAGAAAACCATCTCTACATACCATGAAGAACTATCTCCACACACCATGAAGATAACCAAGAATCCCATGAGTCCTCAAGATCTAACCATCTTCACACACCATGAAGATAACAAATGCACCATGAAAATGTCAAATATGCTTCTATAGAAATAGGATCTAAGACAAACCTTCAACATCTACAAACACTCAATAAATATATCAATGCCAACAACTCCCACTCAACTATGGTACTGAGTCATTTATGACATCATAAAATCCATCTCGTACATAAAGATTCTCTAGGTCTACACTCACAAAATGAAAGCATCAATACCAAGTGAAACCAAGAAGATACAAACCAAACTAAGTACTAATCATACACTATCAACCCATCACTGTCACAAGCTCTCACTAAACTATGTATCTATGCCATCCATGAAATTATGATGAAAAATCATCCTCCAACCATGAGAAAAAACCAAGGCATCAAAACATCGAAGAACTCAAAGTGCACATCATGAGGTCCTTAATAGAAACCAAATAATCATGATCCTCAACTAAGAAGATATATCACCATAACCAAATCAAGAATCCAAGCCAATAAACATTAAGGATGTACCTATATATCCAATCATGTCATAAAAAAATTCATGGCACCATGACCACATCTATGAATTGAGCATCTAACTCTCAATATGTCCAACCTATTAGCTTAAAATAGTCAACCACAATGCTCCACCATGACTGTACCTATTAACAACATCTCATCCCTTCTACTTGAAGAAAAATTAGCAAATCATGTGACTTAGGGCATCAACAACCCAAATCCAAGCCACCAATCTGAATATGAATCAATAATGAAAGATCAATGGGCAAAGATAATCCATAAACAAGTTATAAATGGACCCTATAAGAATAGACCACTTAAAAAATTGTACAACTTGTAGACCCAACAAGTCATGATACATATCCAAACCTAATACTAATAACCATATGATCATGAGACCAATTTGAAATATGAATTAAGCATACAATGACATCAAGTCTTAAATCTCCAAATGTACAATGTCATAAACTCATATTGGTACCATAGTCTATATATATCATAAACTATTCAAATTAATATATCACCAAATAAACCATCCCAAACTTAAACCAAATATGAACCAATGTGTATATCTCTCCAACAGGCTTCTATTGACTAAACCAAGTCCAAAATCTGACTCTGTATGCCCAATTTATGCCCTAATCTATGATCAAAATAAAAAACATCTACCTTTCAAGCTCTTAAAACCTAACAAAATCTCAAAATCACAGACCCAAATGTAAACCAAGTTGTAGTGCTCTGAATTAGCTTTTGAATGCCTGTAAGATGTCTAAAATCTGATATCTTGAGAAAAAGTTATGGCTATTTTTTTAAGATAGTCTTTTTACAATTTTCACTATGAATTTTTTTTTTTTGTGATGAAAATTTTAATGGGATTAAATTTGATTACCACCATGGGCTAAAACTAAAAACTCTTTCATTTCCTTTGAACATGGCCAAACTAGGGCATATTATATATCAACATTTATGGAAACATCAACCCAGATCTAATAGTGAGGTCTATTTTTATCCAAGAGGTCATTACTACAAGCCACCCCCTAAAATATCCTCATTTAAATGAAACATCCAAAAACCCTTTTGTCCAACAATTTCACATGCCCAAAATCTACCAACATCCCATCATAAGAGAAAACCCAAAACCTTCAGATCTGCAATAAACAACTCATATATCTTTCCTTTTCTTTTATACTCTCATGAATTCCCATGGATTCAATCTAGGGTTACAATAATAAAACCATAGCTCTAACCACTTGTAAAGAAACTTGCAACAAAGAATATAACCATTTCCACATAACCCATAATAGATTTAAAATAAACATGCAATTGAAATCCACATGCAAGAGAATAGACAACATACCCACAAAAATTATGATATAAGATATACCTTAAGAAACCCTCATTGAGGGAAAAACCTAGCCTTTAAAAGCATCCATCACTATGTATTATTCAACAAAAACACCATTGCAGTAGAACCATGGAAGCATTCATAGCCATAGTCACAACCAAGCAATCCATGTGAACAAGCATGAATCTACACATCCAATGCCATGCTTAAACCTTAACAAATGCTCCCTTGGTTAACCTATCAAACCTTGTCCTACTTGACTCTTTCCTTTTTCCTTTCTTCCTTCTCACTTGTCTCTACAACTACCCTTGTGGTTGCTTATATAGTAGCAAGTCCCACAAAACCACCAAGTGGTATTACATAGACCATGTGCTACCTAACCCATTGACCCCACATTTAATATTGAAAATTTAATTTCTTTTCTTCAATATTAAATAATTACATGAAATATAATCACAATATTAAAATATAACTCATCAAGTATATCCCTTGGGAATCTTTACATGTTGCACATCCATATAGGCTAAACATTACACAATAAAATGAAATAATACAATATAAAAATATTATGCAATGTGTACAACACCAATTATCTCAAAAAGTAATGGATTCCAAAATCTTTTGAGAATGCAATTCTGAGCAATGAGGCACATGTCACTCAAGAATTAGGTGACTCAAACACTTCTACTTGATCTCACACAAGGCTAACTACAACTAAGATTTTGAGGCAAACATCTTACATTAGTTCCAATTAGACAAAAGGAAAGATCCATATCAACATTCATGATGCAAAGGGATCATTGAGTGCCTAAGGAAATTCTAGACCTTACTAAGCTAGGTTAGGTTGGGAGACCCTGCCAAGTAAGATCAAGAATAATTACTTGTCATTGTGTGGACATAGAGTTTTGAATGGCTCTGTCAAGAAATTAATTTAAACCAAGTGGAAGATAGTCTATCATCAAACAAGAAAACATACAAATCATTTATGGTGGTTGGAAAGTAAAATTTGTTAAAAAGGGTGAAATAAAATTCATTTGTCACCATGAATTTTCAAAAGCTATATGCGAAGAGAAACTTTTGTGCATCCAAGTGATCTATGTGATTTGTTGTTGAAGTTTTCTATGTTTTCATAAAACCTACTAAGTATGACATGCTCCAATAGAAAATCCAATAAAGGATCTGAGATGTTAGTTTGAGGATTTGAGTGGAAAGCATCAAACTTCAAGTTGAGTTCAAAAATTACAAAAATGCTTGATCCTACTAGAGCTTAGTGATGCAGGAGCACCCAAAGGTATAAGGGCAATCCTGTGTCACCAAAAAAAAAATAATACTTAGACTTAATTTCTGTTTCACGTGTTTTCATTTTTGGATACCCATTTGGGTCAAATAAAGGTTCCAACTCTCATAGTTCCACTATCAGTGTGCTAAAAAATCTCAAAAAAATAGGAGCATGTAATTGGGCCATCATTTTGGTGAACTAGGAGACGTAAATTGGCTAGATGAATTTAATTGTAATTTAGAGCATTCCAAAAAAAGAATCAGGTCAAAAGGCCCCATGGTTTGAAAGTTATTGCAGTTTTTCAAGTTTTGGAGACCTTCTAAGAATGCTTCAAAGTCAGGTTAGGGGCATTAAATGACCTTGAAAAGGGCCAAAAAATGGGGGATGAGAAAAGATGGTCCATAGGGCTATAGAGCACTTTAAGAGCTTTCTGGAAATGTAAACAGTTCATCAATCAGAGCTATGGTTCAAAAGTTATGCCTCTTGGAAGTTCGGTTACCATTTCTGGATTCTTCTAGATTTGCACCGACTTCTAACATAGCTTCTATAACCTTCTATTTGGTCGGTGGATGCCTACTAGCACTTTCTAGAATGTACTCCTAGTCCTTAACCCTTTGAGGTCTATTTAAAGAGATTTATGGCATTGTAAAACGTAGTTCGGAGTGGAGTTTGAGAGGAGGTACTGAAAGGAGAAATTATCTCTAGATTTATGCTATTGTAAGCCCTTAGGGCATGTTTTGAAGTTTATTTTCTTTGTACTGTTTGTACTAGCTTATTTTCTCAGTTAATATAATTTCCCTTTTTCTGTTGTGTCCATTCTATTCTTGGGTTGTGTTCCCATCAAGTGGTATCAGAGCTAGTTTTCCTGAGTGTGTAGATAGAGTGCCGACTGTGAGGCAGTTTGCACCAGGACTGTGTGGTTGTGGGTTCGAGTTAGAAGATGCCTCCATGAAGAGAGCATGGAAAAAGGGCTAGATCTATTAATCCTGAGGAGGTTAGAGCCCTCCAAAGGTAGGTGCAAGCATTGCAAGAGGAGCTCCGTAGAGGAGAAAATGTTGTCGCAGGTGACGATAGTGAGGATGACAATGAAGAAGAAGTAATGGAACTAGAAGGGGAATTTGACGGGGAAGTTCTGAATCATGCAAAGGAAAGGCTTTTTAGGGCCATTACTAAGTTTGGGAAAAGACCTACAATTGAAGTGGGTGTATTTTTAGGAAATATGAAACTAGATGAGTTGATCGATTGGATCAATGAACTAGAAGAATACTTTGAGTATGAGGATATTAGGGACCCAGATAGGGTTAAGTTTGCAAAGGCCAAACTGAAAGGCCATGCCAAAATCTAGTGGCAAGAGGTCCAATTGGAAAGAAACAGAAGAGGAAAGGAGAAGATCACAAGATGGGATCGCATGGTGGAAAAATTGAAGAAGCAGTTCATTCCTGTGGACTATGAGCTTGCTTTGTTTAAGAAGATGCATGGGTTAAAGCAAGCAGGAAGATTAGTCCAAGAATATATAGAGGAGTTTTACCAACTCTTGATTAGAGCCGAGCATGCAGAAGAAAATAAGGAGAAGGTTGCTCGTTATATCAGTCGTTTGCAACCTAGCATCCAGGAGGCATTAAGTCTGGTAAGAATGACCAGCGTTGAAGAGGCCTACCAGTTTGCCCTACGAGTTGAAGAGAAGTTGAATAAAAGGTTTGAAGGAAGACAAAGAGGGTGCGATCAAGGAGGAAGGGGAAGCGGCAGATCATTTGGAAGCTACAATGAAACCCAAAAGAAAAATGAAGATGTGGGTACTAGCAGGAACCAGAGGAATGAGGGTTTCAACCGTTCCCATGATCAAGACTTTGGAAATCAGAGAGGAAGAGGTAGAGGACATGGACAAGGAAGAGGAGGCTTTCGTGGTACATGTTTCCATTGCAATGAAGAAGGTCATCATGTCTTTGAATGCCCTTAACAAAAAGGAAGGACATATAGGAGAGCTGAGGGCCAAGCTAGGGTTGCTCATGTGGATGAAGATGCACAATCATCACATTCAGAGGATGCAGAAAGAGGAGAGACCTTGGTAAATGAAAGAGTCCTCCTAAGTGGTGAGATTGAACCAAGACAATGGAGGAGTTTATTCCATACCAGATGCAAGTGTGAGGATAAATGTTGTGACATGATCATTGATGGTGGTAGCACTGATAACTTGGTATCAGAAGAGATGGTCTCTAAGCTGAAGCTCAAGAGGGAGAAACATCCCCATCCCTATCGAATTGCTTGGGTAAAAGATGATCATAAGGTCCTGGTAAGTGAACAATGTTTAGTGAAATTCAAAATTGGGAGTTACCATGATGAAGTTCTCTGTGATGTTATTTCAATGGATGTTTGCCACCTATTGTTGGGTTGACCATGGCAGTTTGATAGACATGTAGTGCATGATGGACATGCAAACACATACTCTCTGACAAAGGATGGAGTTTGCCACAAATTGAGGCCCATAAAAAAGGAAGGTGAAAAGGTATGTAGCAGTGCTAGGATTTGTCTTGTTGATGGAAGGAAATTTTTAGATGGCATGAAACATCAGCATATGTGCTATGCTTTGATTCCTAGGAAAGATAAAGAAGGTAGTAGTGAATTACCAATTGAAGTTTAAAATTTACTAGGGGAGTTTGGAGATATTATCTCTGATAATGTTCTAGATGGATTGCCACCAGTAAGGAAAATCAGTCATTAGATAGATCTGATTCTAGGAGCTAGTTTTCCTAACAAGGTTGCTCACAGGATGACTCCTACTGAAACAGAGGAGCTAAATAGACAAGTTTAGGAGTTGTTGAAGAAGGGCTTGATTTGAAAGAGCCTAAGTCCATGTGTAGTACCTGTAGTACTTGCACCAAAGAAGGATGGAGAGTGGAGGATGTGTACAGGTTCTCGAGCTATAAATAGGATCACCATCAAGTACCAGTTTCCTTTGCCAAGGATGGATGATATTATGGACTGCTTGAGTGGAGCTCATTACTTCACAAAGATAGACCTAAAGAGTGGTTATCACCAGATATGGATTCGAGAAGGAGATGAGTGGAAAATAGCCTTCAAGACCAAGGAGGGTCTTTATGAGTGGTTAGTCATGCCCTTTGGATTGACGAATGCCCCAAGCACCTTCATGCGGCTCATGAATGAGGTACTTAAGAAGTTCTTGGGAAAATTTGTTATTTTTTATTTGGATGATATTTTAATATTCAACAAGACTTTGGAAGAACATTTATTGCATATTTGTAGTGTCCTTGAAAGGCTAAGGGAAGAGAAACTGTTAATTAATCTGAAGAAGTGTAACTTTGCAAAAAGGGAGTTAGTCTATTTGGGGTTTGTTATATCACCTGAAGGTCTCAAAATGGATCCGGAGAAGGTAAAAGCCATCTTGGAATGGCCTACTCCAAGGTTTGCTACTGAGGTAAGATCATTTCATGGTCTGGTTAGTTTTTACAGGAAGTTTATTAGGAATTTTAGTGGCATATGTGCACCCCTAACTCATACAATAAGAGGGGATAGAAAAGAGTTCAAATGGACTGCAACAGCTGCGAGAAGTTTTGAATTGCTGAAGAAGAAGGTAATAGAACAACCTGTGTTGGAACTTCTAGATTTTATAAAGGTTTTCTAGGTAGATTGTGATGCTAGTGGCAGTGCTATTGGGGCTGTATTAAGCCAAGAAGGTAAGCCTATTGCATATTTTAGTGAAAAATTGAATGATGCAAAGAAGAAGTATTCTGTTTATGATCAAGAGTTCTATGCAATAGTTCATGCCTTAAAGAAATGGAGGCATTATTTATTGCCAAAGGACTTTGTTCTGTATACCAATCATCAGGCATTACAGTACCTAAATAGCCAAGGTAAATTGAATCAGAGGCATATGAAGTGGATAGAATTCTTGCAGAGTTATACATTTGTGTTGAAGCATAGAACTGGAAAATCTAACAGGGTTGCAGATGCACTAAGTAGGAGATAGTTGTTGCTTACAGTAATGCAAGTTGAAGTAGTCAGGTTTGATGAACTCAAGAATTTGTACCCCGAGGATCTTGATTTTGCTGAAGCATGGAAAGCTTGTAAAGAACCTGTTGTTGTAGATAGAACCAAGTGGTTAGACTATTTGATTCAAGATGGCATGTTGTTCAAGGGTAGTCAATTGTGCATTCTAAGAAGTTCCATGAGGAAAATTTTTATTAAGGAGAAACACAGTGGAGGGATGGCAGGACATTTTGGTCAAGATAAGACCATTTCCATTCTTAGAGAACATTATTTTTGGCCTCAAATTTCACAAGATGTGAAGAAGTTTTTACAGAGTTGCCAGGTTTGTCAAGTTGCCAAGGGGTTTAGTCACAATACTGGCCTATAACAGCCATTGCCTGTTCCATCAAGGCCATAGGAGGACATAAGTATGGATTTTGTTCTTGGATTGCCAAGGACACAAAGGGGTAATGACTCATTATTTGTGGTGGTTGATAGGTTCTCCAAAATGGAACATTTCATTCCATGCCACAAAACTCATGATGCTGTCCATATTGCAGACTTGTTTTTCAAAGAGGTGGTAAGACTACATGGTCTTCCAAGGAGTATAGTTTCTAACAGAGATACTAAATTTGTGGGATATTTTTGGAGGACATTGTGGAAAAAGTTGAGAACAAACTTGAAATTCAGTTCCACGCATCACCCACAAACTGACGGTCAAACAAAAGTGGTAAACAGAAGTCTGGGCAATTTGATGAGATGTTTAGTTGGGGATAAGCCCAAGGGATGGGATTTGATTCTACCACAAGCAGAGTTTGCTTACAATAACTCTATAAATAGGAGTACTGGAAAATCACCATTTCAAATTGTATATGGGAATAGCCCAAGGACTGCACTAGAATTGAGGAAGATAGAACAAGGGGAGAGAACAAGTGCTAAAGCTGAGGAATTTGCTGAACATATCAAGCGTCTACATGAGGAGGTTCAAGCACACATTACCAAGATGAATCAAGAGTATTAAGCTAGGGCTAATCAAAGGAGAAGACATAAGGAATTCCAAGTAGGGGATCTAGTCATGGTGCACTTATGAAAAGAAAGATTTCCAGTCGGTACTTACAACAAGCTGAAAATGAAGAAATTTGGCCCCTGCAAAATTTTGAAGAAACACGATTTAGGAAATGCATATGAAGTGGAGCTGCCAGACGGTATTCACATTTCTCCCATTTTCAAAATTGCAGATTTAACAGAGTATCATGATGATGGTGCAGATGAGGAGTTGGTGTTAGAGCCATGTCCAATTCATGCTTCTAAGAAGGAGGAGATAGAAGACATGCTAGATCATTGTGTGGGTAGGAGTACCAGAAATAGGCAGTATGAAGAGTATCTGGTCAAATGGAAAGGATGACCGATCGAGGACTCAACTTAGATTTTAGTAGCTGAGGTTTCCCATTTGGGATTTCCTCTACCATTCATGAAGTGATAGGGTCACTTTTCAATCTACCCTGGGTGTCTGATGCAGGAGCATCCAGAGGTATATGTGCAATCCTGTGTCACCTAAAAAAAAATATACTTAGACTTATTTTATGTTTCATGTGTTTTCATTTTTGGATACCCATTTGGGTTAAATAAAGGTTCCAACTCTCACAGTTCCACTATCAATGTGCTAGAAAATCCTGAAAAAATAGGAGCATGTAATTGGGCCATCATTTTGTTGAACTAGGAGGTGTAAATTGGCTAGATGAATGTAATTGTAGATTAGAGGATTCCAAAAAAAGAATCAGGTCAAAAGGCCCACCAGTTTGAAAGTTATTGTAATTTTTTGAGTTTTGGAGACCTCCTAAGAATGCTTCAAAGTTAGGTTAGGGGCATTAAATGACCTTGAAAAGGGCCAAAAAATGGGGGACAAGCAAAGCTGGTCCATAGGGCTATAGAGTGCTTCGAGAGCTTTCCGAAAATGTAAACAGTTCATCAATCAGAGCTACGGTTCAAAAGTTATGCCTCCTGGAAGTTCGATTACCATTTCTAGATTCTTCTAGATTTGCACCGACTTCTAACGCAGCTTCTGGAACCTTCTATTTGGTCGGTGGATGCCTACTAGCACTTTCTAGAATTTACTCCTAGTCCTTAACCTGCCGGAGTCTATTTAAGGAGATTTATGGCATTGTAAAAGGCAGTTCGAAGTGGAGTTTGAGAGGAGGTACTGAAAGGAGAAATTATCTCTAGATTTATGCTATTGTAGGCCCTTAGGGCATGTTTTGAAGTTTATTTTCTCTGTACTATTTGTACTAGCTTATTTTCTCAGTTAACATAATTTCCCTTTTTCTGTTATGTCCATTCTATTCTTGGGTTGTGTTCCCATCACTTAGTCAAAGATTGCACCAAAGGTACTACTGGTTAACAATATTCACTCATATTTTCATTGTTCAATTCAAGACATAGGAGCCCTAGAAAGGGATGAAACTTTGTAAATGTTGTGTATGAATGGTGCATTAAATCCTAAGCATCAACACTTAGAAACCAAGGGTTTAACCCACATTCTACACATGCCCTAAGATTTTTAGTTAAAATGGATAAGGTTTATTCTTATCTATGTACACAATGGGTAGTTATGGTTGGAGAAGTCTATTTTCATAATAAAGAAAATGATTTATCGAATCATAGGGCTCTCAATGTTGACCAAGGAAAAGACTAAGAAAACCCTAAGTTGGGTAGAACTGGAAAAAAAAAATCTTGCTGAATGGGATGGAAGAGGTATGAAAATAATTGTGTAGCCAACATGGAGCTGAAGTTAGGAATCCATATAATGGCACATAAAATATATAGCTCCATTCATCTCAATAGCATATCATGTGAGGTAGCTGATCTTGCTTTTAAGTGGTAAAGAAAAACATGTCCTTCAACCTTGCTGAGTTAATGTTGAACCAATTCAACAAAAACATGGAGAGCATAAGAACTTTGAAGAATAGCCCATGTAACTTTGGTTCAATTTTAACCTATTTATTCTTCTTTGTAAAAAATTTTTTTCCCTTCAAAAGGTATAGTTGTATGGAGAAAGATGTACCTATACTATATCAGATCAATGAGTATATAGTAGTGAAAACTATTGTTGGGATTTACAAGTGGGAAGTATACTTCTGAGAGGGAGTGGGGGGAGGGGGTGAGGGGGGTGAATAAGAAGTACAAAACTTTAACCAATAAAACTTTTAATTTTTAAACATTGCATGCATAAACATATAGAAATAACATGTAAAGCAAATGCATCCACATAAATATTTGACACTAGATATGATTACTTGAAGGTAAAACTAGGGTGGGGATGACACCCACAACTCTTCACTATTGCAGCAATAAAATTCACCTATTAAGGTTACATATTTTGACCATTCTTATGATCTGTCCTATGAAAGGCCTACCTTATTAAAGGCTTATAAGGATTGTTAGATCCTACCCTGTTAAAGGATTTGAACACCCTATTAGAAGTGTGCCTGGCTAAAAGACTTTATAACACTCACTTGGAATGTGACACTATTAAAGGCTTTATACAATGGCTATTTAACCAACCTAAGTCCATAGGATTTCATTCTACTATAACAATTGTTAGAGAGTACAATAGAATTTTTTATTTAATATGATTACAATCTAATATTGTTGATTTTAGATCCTTGTTTTGTCCAATTTGTTCCTCATTGATTTGATATGAAAAATGCTTTAACCTTTATCCTTTGTTCTACTAATTGATTCTATACTTCTATCCTTCTTCTAAGTCACCTTAATCTTGATCAATTCAACCCTTTCACTTCCTTCAAATCTTTGCTAACATTATCTCCTTGCATGCATTCTCTATTTGTCTATGAATTATGGAGCTTTGCCTCCTTTAAAAAGATTTCATGACTTAGGGTTAGGTATGCATCTATGATTGAGATTCATCAAACTTTCCCACTCAAAGATTTCCATTTTTTTCATTGGTTACATGTTTATTGCATAGGGAATCCAAATAGATTCGATCTTATCTCTAAGCTTCAAGATCTATTCATATGTCAGCTGAAAAATGGTTTACATCTAAGTTTATAAAGGCACAAACTCTTATGCTAATTCTGTATTGCTTGACACTTACTAATTATTGAAACTTGGCACATACTAAAATTCCATCTAGCTCAACACTTGAACTTGCTCAGCATCTATTGTTCACTTAGCACTTGAAACTTATTTGGCACTGTCTATTTTCTCAGCATCTAAATGAATTGACGCTTGTTGAATTCTTGGGTTGGCACATATTGCAACTTGGCATCTATATTATACTCAACATCAACTTAGAAAATTTCTTAAGTGTGTTGACACTCAATTGTCAAAACCAATTTGAGATCAACAATCTCTCCCTTTGACATGAGTGTCGAAAACACTTAACTATACATGATGAAACTAATCTCCTTGAGTATAATATACATTTTGTTCAACATTTATACAAAACTTCAAAACTATTCAAAATTTTGGGAAGGACTATATACCACAAAATTTCTATCTCCCCCTAAGTTGATGTACCATTTTCTTTATCCAAAAATTCTCTCTAAGTAGAGTGATTTGCCTCTACTGATACTCCTTATCTTTATTTTAAATTTTGATATTCTTTATCTGATGTGTCTTGTTATGCCTTCTTTCCTACTATATGCTCTATTTTCTCTCCTCCTTTCTTCTCTCTATACTCCCCCTTTCATTTTGGTTCCCCCTTTCACATGTCTACCCTTGCAAATTAAGTCTCCTTCTAGCTTGACAATTTCTAATCTTCTTTTGTTTTTAATTTCTCCCCCTTTTTAACACTTATGTCAAAGGGTCTATACACTAACTGAATATTTTGCCAAGAAGGTTTTTTTCACTTCCATTACAATCCTCAAAGTAGCATCCTAGTTTTGTATTGCAATCCAATTGTTGGGGTTTAATTTGTATAGTTGTCTCTAATGCAAGGTGAACTAAACCATCTAATGTTGAAAGATTTGGATCTTTCTTTATCACATTTTTTGCATAGGCTAGTTATTTTAGTAAAATCTCCATGTGAGGGGTTAGGGTGGATTGAATTTGAACTAATTTGGCTCTAGTGTGAGCCTCTTTTGCTGTTAATATAGCTAGTTCCTTTTGTGTGTAAAGTGTTGTGTTAAAGTGCTTCTCACTTTGAGCTAGATCTTTTGTCAATTACATGCTAGATATCTTCAAGTTCCTATCCAAGATCATTATTCTCTAGCTAGTTTCTTGTGTGAAGATGGGAGGATCACACAATTTTGATTACAATGAGAAGATATTCTCAAGTACTGTCTTCACCTTTTTAATTTTCTTAGCCAGTTCTACCTGTGAAAGTGCTATCTCACTAGATATTCTTTCATTCACCTTTGCTTGAAACTTCTTTTTCGACCATTCCATGAGTTTTACATTTGTCTCCTGGTCTTCATTGGTCACCTACTAAAAAAAATTTGATAGTTGTTCAAATATTGGCTTTGTTTCATCATGAGCCTACAAGCTGAATGCATCTAAAAGATGTATTTGATCTAAATTAGTGCTTGCCTTTGCTTATACTCATTTCTAAGTATCTCTTGCTTCTTCTTCCTCTCTAGTGCCTCTTGCACTTCATTGATTTGATCAATGTTTGTGCTTGCATAGTCATAATTTCAAATGACTATTTCTTCATCTAATGTAGGGTCTCCATAGTGAAGTACCCTTTCTACCTTTATAGAGCTCGAGCCTGGTGCTAAAATTTGAAGTGGTATTGCTTAGTGCTTGGCTTTTGAGGTATTCTTGTAGGAGTCCCAGTGTTTGGTAGATTAATCAAAGTTTGAATTGATTCTTGCTCCTTTTCTTTTGGAGTCTCTTTCTCCTCCTCTAATCTATCTTTATCAATAATAATTATTTTTGGAGGTGCACCTTGTACTTGTGCAGTAGGAATAGAAGTATCCATCTATCCTATTTGTTCCTTTGCTGACACCTTGACAGTTGTAGCAATTTTAACCATGGAATCAACCTTAGCTGATGTATCTTATGAAGCTTGCTCTTTAGGTTTTTTGCTTTTAGTTGTAGGGATGGTAGAAGATTTTTCTTGTATTTCCATCTTATCCCTATTCAAGTTAGGTACTGCTTTCTACAACTCGTCTACATTGACCAATACTGGGCTACTACATAATTGAGCTTGTAGAGCTGATTGGTCAAGGATCTTATTAAGATCCTCTACAGTCAATGGATTGGTGTTCTGACCAGAATTGTTAGGAGCATCCTTCACTTTTACTGTGTCTATAGGTGTAGAGGTGTCATGTGGAGGACTTGGATGTGGCAATTGTGTGTCTTGCACACTCTGTTATGTTTTCTGCTCTTTAGTAGTTTCCATATCATCTTTTTGGGTTTCCTCCTCCACTGTATCATCTTCCATTTCTTTCTCACCTTCACATTCCTTATAATTATCATCCTCTTCTCCATTATTTCTTCCCTCAAAGGGATCTTCCTCTCCTTCTTTGATAGTTGTTAGGCCATAAATCAATTTCCACAATTGAGTGGACTTCTTGACAACATCTTCAATCTTATTTTGAAGAATGTTGAAGGCTCTATATTTGGGTGCAATTTTTCTCCCATGCTTCTTATTGGCCTTGGTTATTTTCCTTTTTGTGAACTCAAGCATTACTCAATCCAATGTAGACTCTCTTATTTCTTTTTCCATATTAAGGCAATACTGCCATTTATTTTCAACAATAGAATATAAATCTTTGGGCATTGAATTGTCAAGTTCAAGTGGGGTGGTTTTGAGCTTGGCCATCATGGTATAAACTAATTCTTCAACCATGTTCTACTCATTCTTATTTAACTTAATAAATTCAATATTCTTCAAGCCATTTAAGTCAACATTATCTTTAACATTGTCATAAATGTTTTCTAAATTAGATTTTAATGCATGACTTACCACTCTAAATTGGCTTGTTTCTTTTGACTCTGTTCTCTATTCATCTGAGTCAAGTTGAGAAACATATTTTCTTCTTAGTCTTTTCTTTTATAGACCTTGTTGCTCAAATGCCTTCTTCTTTTCTTTGGCCTTTTGAGTGGTAGCCCTTATTCTTTCTCTTGTAGTTGGCTTTGTAGGGCTTGGTTGAGCAGCCTTCTATTTCTTTGACTTTTCTATTGGCTTTGTGTTTTCCTTTCTTTTCTTAGGCTCTAGTTTGTTAGCTGCTTCCTTAGCTTGTTCCTCCTTGACACCTTCTTCCTCTTCAACATCTTCACCCATGCCTTGTGTCAAGGCAAGTGGCTCTTGGCCCTGTTCTTCTTCTTCTTCTTCTTCTTCTTCTCCTTCTATTGTCCCTTCACAAAATTTGCCTTTAAGCTTCTTGATCAATTTGTCCTTTTTCTTTAGAGTTGAAGCAATTTTCAAATCCATTTCCACTTTATACTTTACAACATCAAAAGTGCCAAAAGGTTTTGCACTTTTATCAATCTCTTGTGCAAGCAATATTGTGATTGTTGTTGATGCCTCATCAATGTTAATCTCATATCCTAATGGCCTTAGCCATCTCATTCTATGTACTGTTGCTTGGATATAAGTGTAGTCAATGTCAACTAAGAAACAAATGTCATTGATATGTTGATCCACTAGGGAGACTAGAATCCTTAGTCTTTGCTTCATGGACTTCTTAAAGTCCTCAAAATAGCTTGTCATGAGGGTTTCAAAATTAGCTCCCATCTATTCTATGTACTTATTCACTTCTACTACTATAGACCTATTGGTCTTACAACTTATCTTACCAAAAGAGGGAAATTCATCCTAAACATAGAAAATATACATATCAAAATTGATCAAAACTTACATTGAGCACTCTTGGATCTTCTTATTGCTCCCAAATTCTCCATGATTTTCTTCAGTTGTAGTTCTGGTAGATCATATGTATGATCCTTCTTAACAAGTTTGTATTCTACATCAACTACAATGCATGGTACAGTATTCAATCAACTTGACTAGTAGAATTTGCAAGATATAACCCTAAAAAAAAATTTCACAAGTGGATCTTTGATTGTGTCAATTGTCATGCCCCTTTTGTTCCACTTTTCCCCAGTGTTCTTCTCAATGGCTTCTTTTGAATCACTCCTAAAGATCTTTGGCCCTTCTAAGGTTGGGGATCATATTACCCTATGTATGATTCTCTTTGATAGCTTAATAGGTCCACCTTCCAACCATAGGCATCCATCATGAATCTTGCTCAAAACTATTCTTATCTACTTTGCCTTGAAAACTACAAGGAAATCTAGGGCATGGGTTAAGCCCTTCTATTCAAAAATCTGAAATTCTTCCTTTAATACCCTATTCTTACATAGTTTTTCATAGGCTTGCCAAATCTCCATATCACCAATTGCTCCAACTTTGCAGTTATAACAATTTCTGACATCTTGCACCATTATGACTTTAGGTGGAATTATGGATAGTGCACCAATAGGGTTGTTCTTGTATGTGACTTTAGGAATTGGCCTAAAATATGGTTGTTTAACTTTATTACTGACCAATAGAACCTCAAATGGCTCCTTATCCTTGGGATTCCTAGAGCTAGAGGCCATTTCTACAAACTAGGGTTTAAACTTCAAAACTGCATAACTCGGCACTTGAGAAATACCTTAGATCGATAAAATGATGCTGGATTTCTATTGAAAACTTGTGAAAATGCTTCAATCTCTAGTTTCCAATCACTTTTGTACACTTCTCCCTCTTGCTTTGTATTCACAATGACAAGAAATGATCAAAAAATTGATCTTATACCCTTCATTACATAACATTTAATGCTCAATACATATATAACTGTCCACTCAGCTCCTTATGCAATTTCTATTTCACTCAACTTCCATTGATTTTTCAACACTTGGCATCCACTAGAGTTCCCCTTCCTCAGATTCAATAAGAATTTCCTTTTTACTTAGCAACAAATACACACTTGACTTCAACTAACTTTGGCTAGCAGCTCAACATACACTAGGATTTTACTTGGCATCTGAAGGCAACTTTGCTAACTTGGCAACAATGTGAAAACTTTGAAGATTTAACCTTGCATCTTTATTCATGTTGATCTTTCCTTTTTAGTGCTAACTTATTCTAAGAACTGATGTCTGAAAAAGCTTTTAAATATTAGTCCCTCATACCTTCTTTTTCTTAGCTTGCTGAAGTATGATCACTGGACTCATTAGATGAAGTGATCCCTTCATTTGATGTGTTGCATCCATCTTTCTTCTTCCATGTCTTATTCATCTTTCCTCTAATGTGCTCAACATCTACTTTTTCTTTTCCCTTGTTTGACTCTAAGTTAGGTACCTTTGTCCTTGTTGGGAAGTGCTTGCTAATATGACTAGTCTTCAAAAAATTGAAGCATGTAGTTTGGCCTAACCATCTACTATAGCTTCCACTGAAATGTGTTCTTATGCAATTCTTAGGGATGTGTCCATACTCTTAACAGTAATGACAGCTATGCCTTGTATTGTAGTCCCAATTATAGGAATTTTCATGCCTTCTTCCATTGTTCAATGACCATGTGGTCGTGGATTTTCATTCAAAGGCTTTATGACCAAACTTTTGACAATTGTAGTAGCATCCTTGAAATCTTGGTGCATGCATGGTTTTGGTTCTGCATTCATGTGCCTGATGACTTTTTTTGTTGCACTTGTAACAATGGATCATGTTCCATGGCTTTGCATTCTAACTACCATTCTTGTTCCTATAAACATTAGATGTATGTCCTTTCTTACCACAAAAATGACAAGTGGGTCTGGAGTTCTTAGCTTTGTCATTCCTTTGTTCAATAGTCTTGGATGACTCTCCTTCTTCAGTGCTTGTGTAGCCCAAAATTGATGTTTCTTTATTGGATCTAGGGGATTTCAGTAGTTTCTCAAAGTACTTGATGGACTCATTTGGCTTATTAAAGCTTTCAACAAATCCCTTCTCTCTTTTTAGGTCATTTTTTAGTTGCTCATTCTGCAACTTCAATGTTGTTATCTCAATATCCTTAACATTCAACTCATGATGGGCATTCGTCATTTGGCTAAGGGTATCCAACTACATGTTTGAGATCTTAGAAAACTCTACTAATTTTTCTTCTAATCTATTTGACAAGATTCTTTTGTATTCTTCAATCATGACCTTATCCTCTATGGTTTTCTTCTTTTGTTCAGTCACTAACATAGTAGTATTGCTTGTGATACTTGCTCCAACTTCAGATTTCTAATCTCTTCATCTTGTGCTCTATTCTTTTCCATGAGATCTAAAATTGCTGCATCAAACTCACAAGAGTTACCATTTGTAAACAACTTTGTGGTGTCAATCTCCTTGTATTGGGTGTCATTCTCAACTATGGAAATCTCTTTTCTTCTCTTTAGCAAACTTCTCAAGGCATCTTTGGCTTCATCCAATTGTTGTAGTAAGAGGTGCATCTCAATCTCTTGATTCTCAAAGGTCTTTTCCAACTTATAGACTTCCATCTCAAGATATTTCCCCCAAGTTTTAAGGCTTCTCTTGATGAGAACTTAACTATGATACCAATTGTTGGGATTTACAAGTGGGAAGTATACTTTTGAGAGGGGCGGGTGAATAAGAAGTACTAAACTTTAACCAATAAAACTTTTAATTTTAAAACATTTCATGCATAAACATATAGAAATAACATATAAAGAAAATGCATCCACATAAGCATTTGACAATAGATATGATTACCTAGAAACCCTCTAATGAGAAGGTAAAACTAGGGTGGGGATGACACCCACAACTCTTCGCTACTACAGCAATAAAGTTCACCTTGTTAAGCTTACATATTTTGACCATTCTCACGATCTACCCTATTAAAGGCTTACAAGGATTGTTAGATCCTACCCTATTAAAGGATTCTAACACCTTGTTAGAAGTGTGCCTAGCTAAAGGACTTTAGAACACTCACTTGGAATGTCACCCTATTAAAGGCTTTATAAAATGGTTGTTAAACCAACCTAAGTCTATAGGATTTCATTATGTTGTAACAATTGTTAGAGAGTACAATAGAATGTTTGATCTAATACACTTACAATCTAATATTGTCAATTTCATATCCTAGTTCTATCCAATCTAATCCTCACTGATCTGATATGAAATATGTTGTAACCTTTATCCTTTGTTCTGCTAACTGATTCTATAATTTTGTCCTTGTAAGTCACCTTCAACTTGATCAATTCACCCCTTTCACTTCCTTTAAAAATTTGCTAACATTATCTCCTTACATGCATTCTCTTTCACACTCTTCATCTATCCATGAATTATGGGGCTTTACCTCCTTTAAAAATATTTTGTGACTTAGAGTTAGGTATGAATCTATGATTGAGATTCATCCAACTTTCCCACTCAAATCTTTCCATTTTTCTCATTGGTTGCATGTTGATTGCATATGGAATCCAAAAAGATTTGATCTTATCTCTAAACTTTGAGATCTATTCATATGTCAACTCAAAAGTGGTTTACATCTAAGTTTGTGAAGGCACAAACTCTTATGCTGATTTTGTATTGCTCAACACTTACTGATTATTGATGCTCAACACATACTAAAATTCTATTTGCCTTGACACTTGAACTTGCTCAGCATCTATTGTTCACTTAGCACTTGAAACTTGCTTGTTACTATTTTTTTTCTTAGCATCTAAATGACTTGACACTTAATTTTTTGGTTCGACACATATTGCAACTCAGCATCTATATTATACTCGACATCAACTTAGAAAATTTCTTAAGTGTGTTGACACTCAATTATCAAAACCAATTTGAGATCAACAACTATGTCAGTATTATGGATAATTATTTTGATTCATTTAAAGATAAGATGAATAATAGATTTAGAATTCCAAAGAAACTTGCAGAAGATTACAAGGATGATGTTTTTTTTAGGTAGATTGAGACAAGGTGTACATACAAGCAGTCAAACCTAGAATGGTATGGGTTAATCCTCTAGGATATTAGGTTACTATTGATGACACCAGGGACATCACTAAGGCATTATTGAATGAACTTTTAGATCCCAAGGCCACATATTTTGGTACATATGATGAAGCCAAAGCTAGAATTGAACTAGAGATAAAGCTTCCTCAAGTTGTTAGCAAAGGAAAGAAGAAGATAGCAAAATTGAGACAAACTAGTTCTACTCTCCTATTGATAGAAGGTAAAAGAGATGATGTGATTGAAGATGATGTAGAAGATGAGGTAGATGAAAAAAATTTAGAAGAAGAAGAGCCCATCAAAAAGAAAGGTAAGGTTATTATAACCAAACCTACCAAGTCATGTACTACAATATTTACAAGAAGAACATCTAGAAAGAAATTGAAATTAGGTGAAGAAGCAGAGGATGTGATTTTCAAATGACCTCCACCTACATTTCAAGATAAATTGAAAGAGATTGATTCTTGAGTTTCCATAGAAAATTTTAAATCATTAAGATATAAAAATAGAAATGTAGAGGAGAAGAAGCAAGTTGAAGACATGATTATGTCTAAGCTATGCAAATGGAAATATTCACTTGATACTTGCACATTAGATTCCCAAAGAACTGATGGAAAGAATCAATCCTAGATGGGAACATGCCAAGAAAACAACAAAGGATATATATGAGTAGACTCTAAGGAAACTCATGTTGAGTCTTAATGAAAAAGGAATAAAAGAGTCCATGAAGTAGAATGAAGAAAAACTCACTTTGAAATTTAACACTTGCTTAATACTCATCAATGAAATTGAACATGTGGTGAGGAATTCCACTAATACATGGAAGAATATCTTCAATCTTCATTAGTAGAGTGATTTTTTTGTTCATGTCAAAGATTATGGTGAAGATGACAAGGAAGAAGAAACAAATGATGATAATAAAGATGATGAGGAGAAAGAACAAGAAGCCACTGAGGAGAATCTTTCTAAGATTCAAAGCATTAAGGAAACTGACCTTGAAAATATTGCAATAGTAGTTGGCATCATTTCCTCACTCTTCAACCAAATATTTAAAGCCATCAGGCTCAAGGAAAGCTTTTTCTAAGTTGGCTATGGAAAACACTACAAATCCAAGCACTCAACCAATCTTTGCACCTATTCAGCTCAGTACTTCATTGACTAAAGTGATCACCACTTCATCTACCGAGTAGTCAATGCTTACTCCTTCATCAATTTTGGCTACTCAGTAACAAGGTATTTCTACAATTAGTGCAATATCTACTTTTGTTGCTAGTCCTTCCATTTCTACTATTGTTACTATTCCAAGTATGAAAATAGTTAATACAAAGACAGTTGAGAGAAAGCCTCAACCAAGTACACAAGTTTCTAGCAAAGGTAAAGACAAGGAAAAAGACATTGATATTGATGAGGATATAGTTATTATGAATTGGGATAGCTCTACTCTAAATCTTGATCAAATGCATATAGTAGGTGAGTTTTTGTAGAAGAAATATAAGGAATAGAGGCTTAGAGAGGACAGGAATAGAGAAAATCAAGTGCTAGAATACGCAAAGAACATTATTGTAGATGTGCTTAACACTGAGGTTGATACTTCTCAACCTATTTTGGCTCAATTAGCAGAAGTGGTTCAGAAATTTAATGAAGATCTAAATGGGCAAGAGAAATTGTTGCAAAGACCAAAGAATAAATTTAAAAACAAAGTATTGGAGATAGCTGCATAGAAGATTGCACTATACCAAGTAGACTTTTCTACTATTTTTAGCTTATTGGAAACCTCTACCAACAATGTCACTTCTCTATTTGGTAAACTATGTGATACATCTATCTTTACATAGGAAATCAAAGATAAACTCTCCAAGATAGATGAAGATTTGAAGGTGAGTGTACACCCGTTGTTACTTGACCTGGGCTACAGTTCTTCTCATTACACAAAGATCAGATTTCTAACTAATATGCAAGCATAATTACTAAGGGAAGAAGCTAGGATAAGGGCTGCACTTGTAGATATATAGGGCATGATTCTTCCAAACATGGATGCATTGCAAAAACACAATGCATATGCCAAAACTCACATCCATGATAAGAACTTCTCCATAGTTGACCACATGATGGAGTTATTAGCAAAAGTTTAGATTGCATTGCATGCAAGTAAGGTGTTGTAAGAAAATTGGGACAAGAAAATGTCACTAATTTTAAAGGTACATTCTAAATTCTTGTCACATTTTAGAATAATCATATAGCATACACCTTTGGCATTTATATTTAAAAGGGGGGAAATATGTAGAAAGAGGACGATATGTGATACAATAATAGAAGGGGAGAAGATGAGAAGATGTATAACATGTAAAGTATGTTGAATATATATGTATGGGGGAGCATCATATATTATTATACATGTACATATATTTAGATAAATATCTCTTACGAAAGTAATTTTGAAAAATCTCAAAAATTGAGTATGTTACCGAGTTGAAGACAAACGATGGAGACTAAACATTGTTTTTGAACTTTTCGAATTTAGTTTTGATTGATAAGTGTTTTTTTCACTAATGCCAAAGGGGGGGATTGTTGACATTAAAGTCAAGTTTGTTTATTAGTGACACACACACACTTAATCAGATAGTTAGAAGCTACTAAGCTTATCTTGTAGTCTACAATGTTAACCAAGTAATTAGGATATACCAAGTTCTATAGTTGCTACCAAGTTCTAGGAACAATATTTAGTTATCACTAAGAAGTATCTACCAAGTTGATGATAATAAATGTAAATTGAGTTTCATAATGTTTACCAAGTTTCTCAGTGCAAACCAAGTTTTCTAGTGTTTACCAAGTTTGCAGCTTCAGTAATATGAATCTAGTGTTGACCAAGCTATATAGTGTCAACCAAGTGATTCAGTTTATACTGAGCTCATAGTGATAGCATTGACTGAGCTATGCACTGTCAAACAAGTGATTTAGTTTTTATGTTGAGTTTCGTAGTATCCACCAAGTCACCAATGTAGCCCAAGTTCAGACTACTTGGAAGTGATTAGCATGAGCTAAGCTTCTACATCTACTAAGTGCATGACGATGCCAAGAATTAACAATGGTTGTTGAGTGTGAGAACCTCATTAAGCTTTTCTTCAAAACCCAAGTACCTCCAATTGGGCCGACTTTGTGTATTTTGGTGAAACTTGTATTACAGTTAATTTTGGTGAAATGTAAAATGGATTGGTATATATGTAATGTATTATATTACATCCAATGAATGAGGCATGAATAAGGAGGCTACAGGTAGTATAAGGAGCAACAAAGATTTATCTATCATAGCAAGGTGATCATTACACTCCAAAAGATTCTTATTTAGCAAAAAGATTAGCTATTGGTTCATCCTAATAGGTAGAACAGTTAAATCCTTTCACAAAGTAGACTTAAAAATCTTTTGTAAATCTCTTTATTGAGTACATACTTCACTGTATATTTATAAATCCTTTTACAAGGTGGACCTAGTAGTCCTTATTTCTCCTAGTAGGGTAGATCATTAAAAGTGATCATTGTAAGACTTAACTAGCCAACATTATACTACAGTACTAAAGCTTGTGGGCATCATCCCCACCATAGTTTTACTTTCTATTTCGAAGGTTTCTAGGTTACAATATTGTCTGTCAAAGTGTTATGAATATTTTAATACTTTCAAATTTTTATGCATGCAATTAGATCAAAATACATATGAAGGAATAATTGGTGAATTAATATTAAGTTTTATTGGTTAATGATTCACCCCTCCCCTCTTAGTAACCTATCCTATCTTATATTTCCAATAGTTATTTTTGCCCTTGCTTAATCATAACAAGTAGTATCAAAGCAACGTTGTATTTTTAGTTATCCTCTACAAGAAAGTCTCATAGTTGATTGGGATTCTGATGATTGAGTGTGAGAAATGGTAGATGAGGGTAAGTTGAAGGTTGATAAGATTAATGAGTATAATTTTCAATTAGAGAAGATGAAAATGGACGACTATATTTATTACAAGGATTTATGGAAGCCATTAGAAGGAAAAACCAAGAAATAAGGGACTAAGAAAAAAGAAGACTAAGAGATATTAGACAAAAAGGCATTGGGAAGCATTCAATTATGCCTAGCACTATTGGTGACATTTAGCCTTGCAAAAGTGAAAACAATGAAAGAGTTGATGCAAACCCTAGAAAAATTGTATAAAAATCTATATGCTTCAAAAAAAGTATTTCTCATGAAGCATTTATTTAATATGAAGATGATAGAAGGTGGTTTTGTTACAAATCATTTAAATGAGTTTAATACTATTACTAGTCAGTTATCTTTTGTGAATATTAGTTTTGATGAAGAAATTAGGGCTTTCTTTATTTTGTGTTCTTTTTAGGAAAGATGGATTGGCTTGGTAATGACTAGGAGTAATTATATTTTTTGATCTAATACCCTAAAATGATGATGTGATTAGTGTTATTTTGAGTGAGAAAACTCATAGAAAAACCTCAAGTGGATCTACATAAGGGAGTTCTTTGAATGCAAAAAGTAGAGGTAGAATGATTGAGAGAGGAAGTAGCTCTAAAAATTGTGGGAAATAAAGAGGAAAGTCAAAGGGGAAGAGGTCATAATCTAGAGGACCAAGAGATTGCTGGTACTATGGGAAACCAAGGAATAAGAAGAAAGATTGCTAGACTAAAAAGAACAATGAAGGAGACAAACTAGAAGGGAACAAGGAGGAAAATTTGGTAAGTAAAAAAACTAAAGAGGATGCTTTTATTCTTTCTTTAGAAAGTATTGATGATTATTGGGTTTTAGATTCTAGGGATTCATTTCATGCTACACCCCATGGAGGTTATTTTATTGATTATATCCAAGGGGATTTTGGGCTTGTTTATTTGAGATATATTAAACCCTATTAGATTATTGGAAAGGGAAAAATGTTAGAAATGAGAATGGAGTAACTGAGAGGGGAGGGGTGAATCAGTTACTACAAAAACTTTTCCCACAAGTCCCTTAAGATGTCAAAGAAAATACTCATTGCTGATACTCATATAATCAAACTGAAAACACAAGAAACAAGAGACAAGAGACACCAAATTTAACGTGGAAACCCAATATGAGAAAAACCACCAATGTAACTAGTTACTGTTTTTCACTCTTCTAAAGTGAGCCCTGTTAGGAGCCAACCTTGTTAAAGGTTACAAAACACACTGTTAGGTGCGACCTTGTTAGAGGATTTAATCACCCTGCTAGGAGTGGCCTTGCTAGAGGTCTTTAGATCAATTCAACTGAATTGCCACCTTGTTAGAGGATTTTACAAAAGGCTATTAAACCCACTCTGTTAAGAGATTTGAAAACACTGTTACAATTGTTAGAAAGTAACAATGAGTGATCTGAAATAAATACAACTTATCTTTGCTGATATAGATCTCTGTTCTGTTCCTTTAGATCCTCTCTGATCAAATGCAACTCTGCATCTCTGATCCTTCAGAAATTTGCTCTAACCTTCCTTATAATTCACATATTAGATATTCAATCATATCTGCTAGCTTTTTCACATTCATACATCCATGCTTGAATTTGCAACTTGATCCTTCATATATACCTTTCAGATTATCAAGTCGGCTCAAATACAAGTTACAATTATAAATAATTGTGCTATAAGTCAGCTTCATACATTACATAAAGTAATTAACTTTAATTACTTAACCTTTGAGAAATCCTTCGCTGACCAACTTAACTCGGTAAATACTGCACAAAAAATAATTCCTGTGTTAACCGATTGAGCTCGGTTAATACAGAGAATTTCGTGAACTCCTTCACTGACCGACTTAACTCGGTAAATACTGCACAGAAAATAATTCTTGTGTTAACCGACTGAGCTCGGTTAATACAGAGAATTTCATGAAATCCTTCAGTCGCCGAGTGAACTCGGTAAACACTGATTTCTCCGACTTTCTTTTGATGACCGAGTGAGCTCGGTTAACACTGTCTGCTACTTTTCTTCAATGACCGAGTGAGCTCGGTTAACACTGTCTGCTACTTTTCTTCGATGACCAAGTGAGCTCGGTTAACACTGTCTGCTACTTTTCTTTGATGACCGAGTGAGCTCAGTTAACACTGTCTGATGACTGATATGACATTTGTGTAACATCAAAGAAAATCATGCAATTATCAATTGTATCCAACAATCTCCCTCTTTGGCATTGATGGCAACACAACATGTCATAGCAGAATGAAAATTTGAAAACAAGTCCTTATCAGCACAATGTGTCATCAAAACAATTCTCCCTCTAAGATGATAGACTCTCCCTCTTTCAGTAATCTCCCTCTGTGAAGGAATTACATAAGAACTTTCTTTTTCACACAAATTTCAAAAAGATATGACAGTAAAGTAAATCTCTCCCTCTTTGACAACAAATGCCAAAGACAATAGAACTTAAATGAATTGTAATGTACCTTTAGTACTGATTCATATGCAAAGCTTCCAGATTTGACTGCATCAACAGATAGATTTTCATTTTGGTATGCGTTGATGCATCACTAAAACTTGTTTTTAGTGAATTTCAGATAGGGGTGTAACCCCTAACTTACCTCTGAGATACAAGAATGCATCCTTAGGTAGTGGCTTTGTGAATATGTCAGCAATTTGTTCCTTTGAATTGACATATTCTAATCTGATCTCCTTGTCTTGTACCAATTCTCTGACAAAATGATATTTGATTGCAATATGCTTGGTCTTAGAATGCATCACTGGATTCTTTGATATATTGATTGCACTAGTATTGTCACAGAACATAACAACTGGTTCTTTGATTTCCATCCTCATTCCTTGCAATAACTGCTTAAGCCAAACAATATTTGAACAATTTACTGCTGCAGCAACATACTCTGCCTCTGCTGTAGATTGGGATGTACAATTCTGCTTTTTGCTTGTCCAAGAAACCAATCTCTTTCCAAGAAAGAATGCTCCTCCACTTGTGCTTTTCCTATCATCAAGGTTTCCTGCCCAATCAGCATCAGTAAATACTTTCAAATCCAAATTACCTCCAAATTTATACCATAGCCCGTAATCTTCAGTTCCTTTCAAATATCTCATTATTCTTTTGATTGCCATTATATGAGTTTCTCTTGGTTTTGCTGAAAATCTTGCTACAATACCAACTGCAAGGGCAATATCTGGCCTAGTATGTACTACATACTGCAACTTTCCAATCATAGATCTATACAGTGTTTGATCCATTTCTTTGGATTCATCTTCCTTGGTAAGTTTCAATCCAGTACACATAGGGGTTCCAACTGGTTTACAATCCTCCATACCAAATTTTTTTAATATCTCCTTGATGTATTTTGACTGTGTGATGAAGATGCCATTCTTACTTTGTTGGATTTGAAGACCTACAAAGAATTTAATCTCACCAAACATAGACATCTCAAACTCCTTGTTCATTTGTTCTGAAAATTCTTTGCATAGATCATCATTGCCTGTGAAAACAGTGTCATCTACAAATATTTCTGCCAAAACAATCTTATTATCTAGACCTTCTTTTATATACAAGCTACTGTTATCATTAGTCCTTTGAAAACCAATCTGAATAAGATAGTTATGCAATCTTTCATACCATGCTCTAGGAGCTTGTTTTAGACCATACAACGCCTTGTGTAATTTGCAGACCATGTTCTTCTTATCTGGATCAACAAAACCTTCAGGTTGTTCAATGTAAACTTCTTCATCCAGTATTCCATTGAGAAATGCTGACTTGACATCCATCTGATAAACTTTGAATCCTTTGTGAGAAGCATATGCAAGTAAGGTTCTTATACCTTCCAATCTTGCAACAGGAGCAAAGGTTTCTCCATAGTCTATACCTTCTTCTTGAGCATATCCTTTGCATACTAGTCTAGCTTTGTTTCTTGATACCTTGCCATCTTCATTTAGTTTATTTCTGAATACCCATTTTGTTCCAATCACATTCTTATCTTTGGGTCTAGATACAAGAGTCCATGTTTTGTTTTTCTCTATCTGTTCTATTTCTTGATTCATAGCTTCAATCCAACTATCATTTGCCAATGCATCTTTGATATTTCTGGGTTCAAAATCAGCAAGTAAACAAGTGCCTTTTAACTTACTTCTTGTCAGAGTTCCTTCAGATTTGTCTCTAATGATCTAATCTGGAGTATCATGCCTTCTGACATATTTAGCTAACATAGGTTCTTTACTTCTTGAATGAGTTTCATTGTTGTCCCTTTGTACTTCAGATTCTTGCTGTTCTGGCTCGGTAGATTCAGACTCGGTAGATACTTGCTTGGTAGAGTCTGAAAGTGACTCGGATTCTTTTAGCTCGGTAAAAACTTCCTGTGTCTCGGTTTGAACTTCCTGCAACTCGGTCATTGATGACTCGAGAGTTGAGGATTCCTGATTAACTGGAGTACTTGGTATAGTATCAGGTTCAATGTAAATAAATCTTCTGTAGTCTTCAGGAACCTTCTTGCTTTCTTCTTCTGATTTCTCTGCAAACTCATCAACTTTCACATGTGCACTTTCTATGACCTTGTGAGTAGATAGATTTAAACATCTATATGCTCTGCTTTTACAAGAGTAACCTAGAAATATTCCTTCATCTCCTTTTACATCAAATTTACCTTTTCTAGATTCTTTCAGAATATAACATTTGCTTTCAAATACTTTCAGATAACTTACATTGGGTTTGTAGCCATACCATAATTCATAGGGAGTTTTGAGTGAGTCCTTTTTCAGTTGTACTCGGTTCAAGGTATGAATTGCAGTGCTGATAGCTTCCTTCCAGTATTTGATAGCAATGTTCTTTTCAATCATTAGGGTCCTTGCACAATCCATAATGGATCTATTTCTTCTTTCAGCTATCCCATTTTGTTCTGGAGTTCCTGGTGCTGAAACTTATCTTTTAATTCCTCTTTCAATGCAGAAGTTATTGAACTCATGTGAAATGAATTCACCACCTCTGTCTGACCTTAAGCATTTCAATCTTTTCCCTGTTTCTTTTTCTACTCTTGCCAAGTACCATTTGAATTTCTCAAAAGCTTCTGATTTATTCCTTAGGTACATAACAGTCATCATTCTTGAGTAATCATCAACAAAAAGAATGAAGAACTTTTCTCCAGTATAACTTTCAATTCCAATGGGTCCACATAAATCAGTATGCACAATTTCTAATATATCTTCAGACTGATAGCTTTTACTTTTAAAACTAGTCTTTCCCATTTTTCCAATCTGACAATTCTTGCATAAACCGACCTCAGGTTTCTTTATATTGGGAATGCCTCTTACCTTTTTGAATTTTCTTATCTTCACCAGATTATCAAAATTGACATGACACAACCTCTTATTCCATAACCAACTTTCTTCAATTTGAGCAATAAAACATGAGCATTCACCAAGTTCTAGGTAGAACAAGTTACCTTTAGTTTGTGTGCCAGATCCTATCAGCTTTCCTTGCTCATTCAATAGTCTTGCCTTTCCATGCATGAATTCCACCTTAAATCCGGTATTGAGTAACTGTGCCACACTTAGCAAGTTATGTTTAAGACCTTCAACCCAATAGGCATTGTTGCATATAAGTTCTTTGGTTAGAGAGATTCTTCCTCTTCCTTTTATGAAACGAGGTTCATTATTACCAAACCTTACACTGCCACCATCATAATCTTCAAACTGATCAAACTTAGTTTTATCACCAGTCATATGATGAGAGCAACCACTGTCTATAATCCATGTATCATTCATACTTATATGAGAGATAAGAGCCATTTTATCTTCCTCATCACTATCAGAATCATCTTTCACAGCAATATAAACAATTTCATCTTCACTATTATCAAAATCCTTAGAATTTTCAGCCATGAAACATGATTTCTTACCTTTGTTCTTGAATGATTTGTAATCTTTCTTTCTATTCCATTTATGACCCTTCTTTTCATCATTGTTCTGCTTGTTTGGGCACCTAGCTGCAATATGACCAATTTCTTCACATGAAAAATAGATTAGAGGAACTTTACCTTTATATTTTCCTCTGCCTCTGGAGTATTTCTTTGCCAGTAGAGCTTCAATTACTTCAAGATCACTGTCTGAACTTTGGTGTGATTCATCATCACTTTCTGACTCTGATTTCTTTTTGCCTCTATCTTTGAGTGAAAGTTTGGCCTCGAATGCTGATTCAGTGTTTTTGGAAGCTGGAACATAGTTGTCAAAATTGTCTAGTTCAAATGCGGTTAGTCTTCCAACTATAGCCTCCAAATTGATATTATGATTTGCTTCACACCTTCTTTCTTGAATTGCAAAAACTCTGATTGCATAGATGGGAAGCAAGGTTCTGAGAACTTTGCTTATAACCATCTCTTCTTTGATATCACCTCCAGATGCCCTGATTGCACTGACACATGCTTTGATTCTATCAACATATTTTGCAATGTTTTCATCCTCTCTCATTCTCATTTGGTCAAATTGTCCTCTTAGACTTTCTGCTTTTGCTCTTTTCACATTGTCATCTCCTCCATAGATTTCTTTCAGCTTGTTCCACATGTCAAAAGTGGTTTGGCAATCCTTGATATCATCAAATTCTTCATAGCTTAGTGCAGATGCAATGTCTATCATCATATTGTTATGAGTCTTCTTTTCAGCAATATCATTGACAGATAATGTGCCGGAAGGTTCTTTGTATTTTTCATCAAGATATTTCAGTCCTGTATCACCAATAGTAGCCAAATGAAGTTTCATCAATCCTTGCCATGCAGAGAAGTTATTTTTGTTGAGTCTTGGAATTTCTCTCTTGTAAGACATCTGGATCTTTGGCTTAGATCCTTGAAATCTTTTCCCGCAAGCACCAATAAGCTCTGATACCAATTGTTGGAAATGAGAATGGAGTAACTGAGAGGGGAGGGGTGAATCAGTTACTACAAAAACTTTTCCCACAAGTCCCTTAAGATGTCAAAGAAAATACTCATTGCTGATACTCATATAATCAAACTGAAAACACAAGAAACAAGAGACAAGAGACATCAGATTTAACGTGGAAATCCAATATGGGAAAAACCACCAATGTAACTAGTTACTATTTTTCACTCTTCTGAAGTGAGCCCTGTTAGGAGCCAACCTTGTTAAAGGTTACAAAACACACTGTTAGGTGCGACCTTGTTAGAGGATTTAATCACCCTGCTAGGAGTGGCCTTGCTAGAGGTCTTTAGATCAATTCAACTGAATTGCCACCTTGTTAGAGGATTTTACAAAAGGCTGTTAAACCCACTCTGTTAAGAGATTTGAAAACACTGTTACAATTGTTAGAAAGTAACAATGAGTGATCTGAAATAAATACAACTTATCTTTGCTGATACAGATCTCTGTTCTGTTCCTTTAGATCCTCTCTGATCAAATGCAACTCTGCATCTCTGATCCTTCAAAAATTTGCTCTGACCTTCCTTATAATTCGCATATTAGATATTCAATCATATCTGCTAGCTTTTTCACATTCATACGTCCATGCTTGAATTTGCAACTTGATCCTTCATATATACCTTTCAGATTATCAAGTCGGCTCAAATACAAGTTACAATTATAAATAATTGTGCTATAAGTCGGCTTCATACATTACATAAAGTAATTAATTTTAATTACTTAACCTTCGAGAAATCCTTCGCTGACCGACTTAACTCGGTAAATACTGCACAGAAAATAATTCTTGTGTTAACCGACTGAGCTCGGTTAATACAGAGAATTTCGTGAACTCCTTCACTGACCGACTTAACTCGGTAAATACTGCACAGAAAATAATTCTTGTGTTAACCGACTGAGCTCGGTTAATACAAAGAATTTCGTGAAATCCTTCAGTCGCCGAGTGAACTCGGTAAACACCGATTTCTCCGACTTTCTTTTGATGACCGAGTGAGCTCGGTTAACACTGTCTGCTACTTTTCTTCGATGACCAAGTGAGCTCGGTTAACACTGTCTGCTACTTTTCTTCGATGACCGAGTGAGCTCGGTTAACACTGTTTGCTACTTTTCTTTGATGACCGAGTGAGCTCGGTTAACACTGTCTGATGATTGATATGACATTTGTGTAACATCAAAGACAATCATGCAATTATCAATTGTATCCAACAAAAAATTAAGATTAAGTTTTAGAATGAGAATCATTGGCTACTACATGAGGTAAGACATTTTTCAAGGTTGAGTAGGAATTTAATTTAAATTGGAAAACTTAGTGATGAAAGTTGTGTAGTTACCTTTAATGAAAAAAATTGGAAGGTTTCAAAAGGCTCCCTTGTAGTAGAAAAAGGTTTCAAAGTAGGAACTTGATATCTTTGTACAGGTCATACATTCCTTCTACTTTAATTGTTTCTGAGAAAATTGAATATTCAAAAATAGTTGTTGTAGTTGATTAGGGAGAAAAAATAATTGTTATAGATTCTAATACAACACTATGGTGTCATCATCTTGGGCACTTGAGTGAGGAAGGTAGGAAATTAATTCATTGAAAAAAGTTTTGCTAGGTCTGAAATGTGTCAATATGTATTGTTGTGAAAGTTGTGTGCATGGAAAAATAAAGAGAGTGAGTTTTGTGAAGAGTGGGAAGGAAAATAAAAATGAGAAATTAGAGCTTGTCCATATAGATGTTCGAAGAACAATTTAGGTATCTTCCCTTGGTGGCTCTCATTATTATGTTAGATTCATTAATGATGCAACTAGAAATGTATAGGTTTATTTCCTTACACAAAAATTTGATGTATTTCAAACTTTTAAGAAATGGAAATTCTTGGTTGAAAATGAGACTGGTAATGGATTAAAATGTCTCAGATTTGATAATGGTGGTGAGTATTCTAGTTATTAATTTGAAGATTATTGCTTCACTAATGGTATTCATAGATAGAAAAATGTTCCAAGGACTCTAAAAGAAAATGGAGTGGCTAAATGCATGAATTGGACAATAATAGAGTGTGAAAGGAGCATGTGGGTGAAGGCTAACAATATTAATATATATTCGATTAATAAAGGTCCCTCTACTTCTTTGGGCTATCATATTCTAGAGGAAGCATGGACTGGTAAGTAGGTGATTTATTATTTTTTCAAAACCTTCAAATGTGAAGCATTTTTACATATAGATTTTGAAAATAGAACAAAGCTAGAAGCTAAGTCAAAGAAATATATATTTTCTAGATATGACATTGATGAATTTGGTTATAGGCTTTGGGATTTTGAGTATCATAATATTATACAAAGCATGAATCTCACATTCAATGAGAAAGTATTGTACAAAGATCTATTGCATCAACATGAGCATAAAGAATATGATTATGTAGTGCTAGATGATACTCTAAAAGATGGTAATCCAATAGTTTGTCATGATCTGCAATAATAAATACCACACATCCTAGTGCATGTTTGACAATTAACAAGGCTAAGTAGGCTCCAAAAATATTTTATTCCTCTTTGTACTCTATGTTACAAAATGATGTTGGTGAACCTAAATGTTATGATGAAGATGTGTAGGTGGATACAAAGATTTAGTGGGATTCTACAATAAAAGAAGAGATGGATTCTTTGTTGAAAAATAAGAGATTAGATTTATGCAAGTTGCCTACTAGTAAAAGGGCTTTACAAAATAAATGGATTTATATGTTGAAACAAGAGGATGGAGGTAAAAAAAAATTAAAAGCTAGGTTAGTGGTAAAAGGATTTTCACAAATAATTGTATTGATTTTAATGAGATATTCTCTCCTATGATTAAAATCACTTCTATTCACACTGTTTCAAGCATTGTGACTACTAAAGATTGACCACTACTACATTTAACATCATTTTTCGACCAAAAATTTTGACCATCAACTAAATAAATTTAGGGTGGTCAAAATGTAAAGGCAAAAATTTGTTTTTTCTACATATAAGACCCGTGTTGGTCAAAATTTTGACCAACACAGGGCTTATACATCCGCAAAGTTCAAAAAACATTTTCCCAATTACATTTTTTGCGCTCAATTTCATTTGACATTTTTGAAGCATTTTTGCATGGTTATCTCTGCATTTTCGCATGGTTTTCTCTGAGCCCATTTTCGTTTCAGGTTTTCTCCACCCACTTGATTAATGACGCCTGCTAGCCCTAGGAATAATATGAAAGGGGGCCCTGCATTTGCATCAATATAGGGGGGGTGGAATAGTAGTTCAAAACTCTTGATATTGTCTTTCTTTCATTCTTCCTGATGTGCTTGACTTCAAAAGCTATTCCATTCACGACCTCCAATCACACCTGCATCTCCGGCGGTCCAGGAGAGGTATTTCTCTTCGAGCATATTTCCATAGGTACATGTGTATTTTTTTTGTAGTTTTTTATGATAATATTGAAGATGGAAGTGAATACTATTACTATCATTATTATTTTTTATGCCAAAGTTCAGCCATTGTTGTGTAATATAAATGGGAGATTCTTTGCTCAAGTGTTTTTTCTCAGTGATGTTTTGATGATAAGTGTTAAAAAGATTCTAGTTGCAAAAAGAATGTAATGTACTTGTTGTTTCATTTTACTGAAAGTGTGTAGATGTAGATTTATCATTTGGAATGTTGGTCTATTGTAACAACTATTATACTTTTTGTTATAGTAATGAAAGAAAAGAAAGGAAATGTATATGTAGAAGCTGTAGTTGTAAAAGCTTAGAAGAAATAATAATGAAATTTTTTTTGTTTTATAAATATAGTTGTGTTGGTATCATATTTTTCTTGTATTTTTGTTTTAATAATACATAATTATATTGTATCATTTAGACAACGGTTTCATATTCAAAAAAAGAACAAAAAAGAAAAAAAATTGAGTGTATTTCTCTCTTCAACTCTAGAACATTCAACTTAAACATCAACACATAAATGATAATAATTTGAAATCTGGTGTGTTTAGTGCTTAGAGTTGTACCCTCAATACCTAGGCCATGTGGTCTATAAAACATGATATTCATGTGATTCTATGTTAGATGATGATGATGATAATGAATAATCACCATCTACTACTAGCTCATGTAGTGATAAAAGGTCTTCAATGCACCTCTAACTACAAGTATGCCATGGAAAACTTGTGATGGAGATGACTCCTCAAACTAATAGACTATCATGGAATTTTTTTGATGAAGATGATGCCTACAAATACTAGACTATCTTCAAAAAATTATGATGAAGATGGCACCTAAATTTACTAGACTATAATTGAATTGATGTGCTTTGGATCCTTCATCGAAAGTCTCTGTCATTTTGTTAGAAGATGATTTATCTTCTAGTTCAACCAAAATAATCTCTCTCCTATATTTCAACATTACATTTAACTTTTTCATTGCAATTAGGTCTTCCTACAAGGGTTTCCATTTGGATGAATAACAAACTTTTTGGTGTTTTAAAACTACTAAGCAACAAAATGCTTAATACCAAGATGACAATACTCACACAGTCTAAAGACTAGCCAATTCTTATTATCAATTATATGTGCACACCATTTGGGCCAAACTTCTACAAAACCAAGGGTGGTTTTCTAATCTTTTGGCTCTGCAAAACTAGGGTGGGTATACCCAAGGATGATACAAGACTGGGAAAACTGTATGAGAATTATCTTAGTTTCATTCTGATTCTCATCTCAAATTCTCCAATACATGTACAATTCTTGATACTTTAATAAACACATCACATATAACATATATGGCCAAAAATCTTCTATAGGTATGTAGATGTTCTTAGCAATAATGGCTAACTAAAGCTAAAACATTCCATGCAAACAAGTAGAGGCCAACTTTGAAGATCTATAGGAAATAAAAGTAAAGTTGATTATAATTCTACTTTTTGACAATCATGTGTGACAAATTTCTCTTTTAGCTAGATTAAATTTGATCAGTGCCTAATCCATTTAGGTTTAGAGTCTACTACAAATCTCTAGATCTAATTTTTTGCCTTACAACAAATTTTATCAGCAATTCTTATCAGAAATTGTCATTCAAAATCCTTTCCACTACTACAGCAACCTTATCAAATTCATCAAAGCTTTTACTTAATCCATTGAATTAACAGCCATGATAAATAGATATACAACCTAATTAAACTACATTCAACTGCACAAGCCTTTACTTATACAACATCAAGATAACCAAGTAATCAAAAGGAGACAAAGTTTAGAAATAACTGATATGGGGACAATTCATAATTTGTATTCATTTTCCTTGAAAATTGTATACAATTTACAATAGACTCAAAATGACCTTCAGAAAGAAACACAGATCATTCTATATTCATGTATTCTCAAGATTTGACAGAGAAAATACATCATGAATTTTTGCTCAAAAATGGTGGACCAAAAACAGACTAAGTGTATCACTTAGCAAATAGAATTTAGACCTTTTCTCTTGCCCTAGAATTTCACTTATATAGTGTGAAATGGAACAAGCTTTAGGCTAAGAGAAACTGACAGGTTTCTTTTAAAAGGAATATCTACATACACCTATCAAAAAATGACAAAACTATGGTTAACAGAAGATAATGAAATCAAATCATTCCTTTTGGTTTGTCAGCTTATGTTACATGTTTTAATGTTGCTGAGTTGGCTATTGATCTAATTCATCTTCATATGTAATTTCTAAATTAGCCAATGATGAAGCTTGTTCTGACGAGGGCACATTAACCTCCACCTACAGGCTTCCACCACCTTCATTCTACATGGTAAGGACAAGTTCTACCTTTTCTTTTTCTTTAATTGTATTAGCATCTTGTGGTCCTAGTTCTGCAACTGAAAGTGATAGGTTTTTCTTGTCTTCTTCTTCTGATTGGGCTTGAGTAGTGATGGTATCAATGATTTGGACTTCCTCACCCTACACCTCATCACTGTCAGTTTGATGTTAACAATATCAACAAATTCCTGTTTTAAAGAATCAAAGAATATTTTGTCTTTCACCATTTCTTCTGTTGTGGTGGCCCACTATGCATGCCCTATTTCATTTATGACTTGATTCATTCTTAAACAGAATAAATCATCAAGTTCCTTCGTCCATTCCTCTATGCTTTTCAAACTATCTTTCTTTTATCTAGGGCATGAGGAAATAAATTGAATTTTTGGCTCTTATATTTGTCTAAGTAGCCTATTATTATCTTCTGTAAATGTATCCTTTTGATATCAAAATCAACAAGATTAGAAACAATGTCAAAGGTTTTATCAATCTGATCATGAGAATTATTTATAACAGATAAAAACAATAAGGTTATTGCTTTCTCCCTTCTCACCCATTTGTTCACAATAGGCTTTAGAGCCTCATCATCTACTTTTAACTCATCCCAAATGTTAATCACCCTGGCCAATTGATCATGGATTAGTGGCCATTCAACCTTGTCTCCTAGATATGTAAGAGTTGTTCTTAGTTTATCTTCATATTTAGATTCCAACTCTACATGTAAGGCCCATAGTTTACTCTTTTCTTCTTCAAAATCCTTAGAATTGTAATACTGTGGCCCTTGGGGTGTGTCTAGTATTTTAGTGAGGGGGGTAGATTTGAAAGGTTCAACAGGGGGGCAAGGTTATGTTATTTTAGGCCTGGTGGATTTTCCCAGTAGCTTGTTCTCAAGCTCAACTCTCCTTTTTACCTCTTTATTGTAGGCATCCACAACTGCCTCATATTTACTTTGTAATTCAAACATTTCCTTTTCCTCCCTTTTAGTAGTAGCCAAGGAAAACTAAGTATAATCCACATTCATGTGGGCTGCCTGTACGTGTGATGTATCAACAACTCTGCTCACAATAATATTCCCTATCATTCTTGAACCATCAGGCTGTGCTGATACAATCTTGGATCCTCTTTGTAATGACCACATAACAAGAGCAACTTGATCATCACTAAAAGCAGTCTCTACAAATTCCTTTTTATTTGGGTCTTGTAACTCCAGTCTATTAGAAACAGAGTTGAAAATCAATCCATCTACAATATCCCAATTAGGCAACAATAGTATGTTAGAAGTTTTTACCATTTGCCTTCCCTCCTCAGGGGTAATTTTTTGGAATTCTTGCATCATTTGCTCCTTTATTTGGTTTTGGATGGAGGCTTCATCCATTTTTGGATGCTTTGTTTTCATGTTCTTACATCTTTCCTCAAAATTGTGGATGTTTTCCCTCCAAGCAAATTGATGGAAAGCCCTAGAACTTACAAAACTGTCATCTAACAAAAATTGTTGGCTGGTTTGTTCCAAAACAGGGTCCAATTCCCTTCCCTTAAAATTAGCTACAGTCAGCTCAAGGCTTGGCACAGGAGGTTCCTGGGGGTTCCCTTCATTGATCTCTGCTTGAGTGACAAAAACTCCCCCTTGTAATCCAATTTTCTCAATAGTGAGCTGCTCCTCCCCGGTTCTCAAAGGGATCTATGAAGGTGAATACTCCTCAAGATGAGAATCCTCCTCTCTTATTATTTTCCTCCTCTTAGGGGAGGGCTCAGTAGGCCTCTCTTCCAAAACCTACTAGTGGACTCAATTATTTGTTTGCCTTTGTCCACTGTATTCTTTTTATTTTGAACAATAGTATATCCTGACCTTTTTTGGACAGTTAATTGACCTGCCCTTATATTGGGAGTAAAACCCAATCTTCCAATTACTTCCCTAGCCTTATTTGGGTAGAACCTAATAAAGAATTGCTTCTTTTCATTCATTGCCTCTATTATTTCAAGAAAATTATTCATAAGTTTTCTCATCTTATCTACATTTGTAACTGCATCATCCAAAGGACTATAATCTGGATCAAAACAATGAATGAAATCCAAAATTTTAGAAAAGACTTTCCACTTTTCTTTCCTAGTCTCTTGCTCTTGCAAGGAGTACTCATTCCTTATTAAGTCTTTAGGAAAATAAAATTCATGCTCAATTTTACCAAGCTTAATTCTCTGCCTCAGAGCCAAATAATAAAATCTTTCAGAATCACAAAAACAAGGATGGGAAGTGGCCATCTTATAAGGATTCAAAATCTTGTGCAGAGAAAGCCAACCTCCTTTTGTGATTACAAAATGATGAGCCTCTGTGAAAGTAGGAAAAATTGACCCCTTTTGTCTTTTAAATAGAAGGGCTTCCTCTACTCCTCCTAGTTGCCACAATATCTTAGCAACTCCTACCTTCAAAGGCACTTGGTAGGGTAGTACGTGAGGGCTTCCTTTAAAACCATATATTCTAAATACAGTAGAAATAGAATATGGAATGACATCTCCCCAATTATATGAAACTCTAAAACCACTTGGGTTTTCCATAGGCCTAATGAGATTAATTAATGCTTTGGGGATTCTGGGATTGTCCCTTAATAGGAGGCATCTCAGCTTTGAAATGAAATACCTATCAAACCTAACAAAACTGGCATTCTCTACATCCCAAGTCATAGTTGCACTCCACAATTGAACTAGTAATGCTTCCCCACTCTCTTCTCTATCTAATTCCATTTCTTTACTAAAATATGTTACTCCCTTAAATAAGAACATGTGCATTAATAGAGAATAATGGCCAAAAGTTTTTTCCACCTTACCCTTAGTAATTCCAATCAGTCCAATGTGAATCTCCTCAGCTAAGTAAGAAGCAAAATCAAAAATTATATCCACACCAAAAGAGGAAATCTGAGTAATCATATACATAAAATCCATAGGCATGAACTCTTCTTCATCTCTCCCAAAAACTTTACACAAGGACCTATATATTTCTATAGCCCTAGAATTGAAGTATGCCCTTTTGAAAGGCTCCCTGGAGGATGCTGTTATTGGTGGTAGTGTTCCAATTCTACCTATGTGTGCGCTTAGTGCTCCTTGCCTAACTACATCTCTCTTAGACATATACTCATTTTCTAACCCTTTCAAATAAATGGGCACATGATAATCAGTGACAAGCCCTAAATTGAAAACTTCCCTAATCTCCTCTGTGCTGATTGTAATCAACATTTCACCATCAGTTCTCATCACTACCCTAAGGGCTTGGTCGTAATTCTTAGCTACAGCTTCTAAAAGATCATAATCCATGAAAACACTGGGAACCACCATTTTCCCTAGACCAAAATTCTAGATGTTGGCATGTGGGCCAAAAATGTTCCTCTCTGAAAACCATTTTTTGAATAAAACAAGACCAGTCAGTGAAGTTGTTGCATCCCTAACCCAGTTTCCTTTGTCATACAGCCCATCTGCTATTTTCAGCCTAGGGTTTAATGAAGTTAGCCTCTTAATTTCTACAGTTTCAACAGTGGAAGAAGGGAGCAGTTCAAGCAAATCATCGTGGACATTCCTATCCAAATAGTTCTATTGACCAGAAAATGCTTTCTATTTTGGAGCCATTTTAATTAACTCTCGAAGGAATTGAAATAGCAAGAGGATTATAATGCAAGTACTTACTTTGAATTTCGCTCTAGTTCTTCTCAGTGTTACTGCAATCTTTTTGCGAACAAATTGCTTCACAATCTTACCGAATCCAGCACGGTCTTCTCAACAACTATTTCTGCATAGAAATGCTCTGAATCTTTGTTTGAGTACGGTAGAATTAAGAAAATCTTTTTTGTTATACTCCATTTTTCTTCACACGTGAAGCTTTCATCTCTCATAAATGCACAGTGTGGCATCACCTTCTATCTTCAAATTTACACCGTGGATTTACAAAAAATCCTATGATCCAGGGATGCAAGCAAAGATGACTCATGTTCCTCTCAAAAAGTTGCTAGTCAACCCAATGAAAATTTTCCATGTGTACCTTTCCTTCATTGTTGGCACCTCTGAACTGGATCCATAGAACTCTGAGGACACATGTCACTTAGGCACTATCTTGCTATACATAAAGAGTGAGCACCTTACCATAGCGAGATAGCGCCCGTCATTGATCTTGATTTGATCATGCGGATGACATTTGATGCATTGCTCAAAAGAAATATGGTGGGCCCCTTGTCACCATGTCACTATTCGTAACCTTTGTGCAACTCGCCATAGCAAGATAGTGACGATCATGGATCTGAGATAGATCTAACGATCAATATTTCATATATTTTGTGAATAGGGCATGGGTCCAATCATTGATGACGTGATGAAATCTTGGCTATATTACCTATTGCTTGGGGCCCATATTTGTTTATTTCTCAGCCAGGCACTATGTCGCTAATGACAAGAAGAACAAGTTCTCGATAATGACATAGCGAATCCCGATGTCTTTTCTTTTCTCAGCGTATACATGTAGCCCATTAGATGCCAGCGTGTTCCAAAGCTTTATAATTTATATTTGATGGAGTACTTTCTGGGACCCACTTACTCTAAAAAGATTCCACAGTACTACTTTCTATCTGGGCACTATGTCACTAACAGTGAGAGACACCAATTCTTTGATAGCAACATAAATATTTCTAGTGACTCATCAAAATTTAGGGTCAGAAAGATAAAGGTGAGTGAAGTCATAACTACCCTCGTTAATACATTTGACACATAATAAAACAACACGTGCACCATGCAGCCTGAAAAAATTACGATCATCGAAAAATTTAAAAGTGACTGCCGACCATTATTTTTGGTGAAGGCATCATGTTGCTAATGGCGAAGTGCCCAATTTCGCCGATAGCGACAAAGCGACTAATCAAAAAAGCTAAGATTTCTGTTGACCCCTTTTGTACCTACATGTCTATTATAAACGTGATGAAATATCTCTGAAATAATACAATCTTCGATCACTGTATTTCCACTTGACGGTATCGCTTTTCAACTTAGCGGTGGTTGCTATGTCGCTAAGGGTAAAATACTTGTATCCTTTCATAGTGAAGTAGTGATTGTTGTAGATATTTTAGGGATCGGATGGTCAGAAACACAAAAGAAAAGATGTGACTTAGGGCATGGAAAGTTTGAAAAGGATGTGAATCTTTGCATATTTTTAGTTTCACACCCTAAAAATTTAAAAGAAAACAAGATCTAGGGTTTCAACAAAAATTTGCTTCAAAGACCTACAAAATATGACTTGGCTAGAAACCCTATTCACCATAGGTGGATCCCAATCTGAATTCTTCTATACCTTGGACAAAGGAATTTGATTATGCAAAAATTCAGACCAACAAAACTATCATGGAAAAATTGTGACAAAGATGCCACCTGCAACTATTAGACTATCATAGAAAAATTGTGATGAAGATGACATTAAAAACTATTGGACTATCATGTGTACAAGTCACAAAATGATTCCAACATATGAAATTAAGTGTACTACATACGATAGTGATGACTAAATTTCCATGCCCTCCAAATTTGGTGGTTGTAACATTTATACCAATTTCATTTGTGGGATACACACTCTTTAAATACTCCAGGCAATTCCTGAGTGTGGATGTTTTAATTCCTTAGTGTCAAAACTTGAATATATTTCATGCTTATCATTTCCTCTAGAAATTCTTACATAAAACATCATTAAAATAATTGTTCCCTTTGATAGCGTCAAAGAGTGTATATATACAATATTTTTGAAGTTGTTTTGTGCTAAATGAACCTTTTGTGATCAAGTCTTGTAAATATCTTGGTTGGTACAACTGTAGATTTCTTATTGGCTTTGTACTAGTACCCAAGATTAACATTGATGACATTAGTAAAATTCCAAGTTTTGCTCTTGTATTCCTATTAATTGTACTTGATTGTCGAATATGTTAAAGAAGAAACAAATGCCAGTTAATTTACAGACTATAACTAACCTGAATTGCTTGATGTATTTTTTAAATGTTGAGATGCATATACTAAGATTTTTTTGTTGTTGTAGGCCAAGCCACAGTTGACAGACAAGTCAAAGCTTCCAACTATTATGGATCCTGTGATTAAAGAGTTTCTGAACTTGAAATATCTTCAGCAAGTAAGTTGCATGCAAAATATTACTTTTGAAGGGAATTGACATTATTTTTAAAAATACATTCAGTTTATACAATTTTAGTCATGTTTTGGTCGATAAAAACTTAACGTTCTTCCACATTTCTTGCCCATTTTATTGCATATCTGAAATAAGTCATAATCTTGCCATTTTCCAATAGCTAAATATCTTTAACTGTGATTGGAATTTGGCATAAAATGTATTTTTTAGGTTAGATTGTCAGCTAGTTCTGGTTGATCGCCTTTCATTGAAGATGAAATTTATAGTGCACTACATATCATCACACTTAACCAAAAAAGTTGAGCCAAACATTTGATTATCTAGATTGAAAGTCATTGTCCACTTCATAATCTTAGCAAGAAGAACACCATAAGTTCTTGTGAACCAAGTATTTATGATGAAGCAAGAAGGAAAGAAAAATTAAAAAATGTGTTGAGTCGAGAGATAGACATTGGAAAGAAAGCCATTGATTATAAAATGTATTAAGATCAAGTTTAAAAATAATGTTTTAATTGACAAGTACAAAGCAAGATTAGTAGCTAAAGAGAAACAAATTTTCCTTGTACATCCTTGTACTATCTCCATGATTCCATGTTTGGTCCTTAGCCTCTTTGCAATAACCACATGATCGATGATTGCCAAATAGTGCCAACATACTATTTGGAAAGGCCTTGTCTAGATCATATTTCAATGCAACAATTTATCAAACGATGGCGCTTTGAGGGGACAATGATCATCTTCAACCGTGTGACTTTGGCTCATTGCTTCAAATTTGTTAGAGGATATAGAAACTTACTGACTGTAAAAAATAGGTATGTTCTTAGGAAAAAATCCCATACTCATTGTAAACAGTAAGTATGGACTTAATGCATATTTCATGAGTTGTGGTTCATAAAAACCCATACTCATCAGCTTGAATTGTTTGTTTAATACCCAATGCATTGAGGTGATGCTTACAATTTGAATTCATAACAACCATTTCTCATCAACTTAAATTGTTTGTTTAGTACCCATTGCATTGACATGAAACTTACAAGGTTGAAGTATTACAACTTCCTAGAAGGTCTGCCTACTCAATTCCATGATGATCCAACTTTCCTTGATCCTTGGGAGAATGATGCAGGAGCATCAAGGTCAAGGTTGAAGGCATGAGAAGACATTAAGGTCTCAAGATAACCAACATGACCATGTTAGAGTAGTTGATGTAATAAGACCCTGTGAAGGTCCTTTTTGATATGTTTGTAATCATTTTAGTTACATTTGAAAACATTAATTAACAAAAACCATATGTGTAGATATAAACATTAATCACAACATGTCCAATTTATTTGTAGGTATATTTTCCTATGAAGAAAGACTACGCCTGACAATATGAATCTAGAAGAAAATAATGAGACAATGGCTGCATTGTGGGCTCAATTATGAAGAAAACCCGATAAATGTTATTGTCCTTGCAAAAAGTGTAAGGGTTTAAAGAATCGAAGAATTCTAATCACAATAGCCTAGAGTCATTGTAGGCAATATGGTCATGTTGAAGGGGGCCATGATTTTTGTCCATTGCTAAATGTGGATTTCCTACTAGAGGAACATAGAGGTGTGAATATCCAAGCTGAGGATAACGCTCCCATGGAAGAAGATGATAATGTGCCAGAGGACATGATTGAAGAAGATGGTATTGGGGAAAGTGATGAAGAGGCTCACAATGATGGTACTAGCAAATCAGATAATAATGATGAAGACGGTCTTGATATACCTTTACTTGAGAAGGCACATGAGCCTTTATACCCAGGCTCCCTAACAACTCTACTATTGGCTATAGTGTTGTTGGTGAACTTAAAGGTTATGAATAGCATATCCAATGTAGCAATGTCACGTATGCTAAGGTATGTCATTTTTGTCATCTTCAAGGTTAGCATACAATTACTATTCATTATATTAACAATGCATATTTGTTGTTGTAGGTTGATTAGTGAGTTTTTGTTACCACCATCAAACATTTTGTCTTGTTTGTACCGAGAATTATCTAACATTATGGATCAGATTGGAATGAAGTATTAGACAATACATGCATGTTCCAATGATCACATTCTATATCATAAACAATATGAATTTGCAACAGAATGTCCTGATTGTCATGTTAGTAGATATCGGTCAGATCAAATAACAAAAAAAGTGCCTTACAAGGTTCTTTGGTACATTCCCATTATTCCACGTCTGCAACGGTTATTCAAGTGCACTAGCTTGGCACAATTTATGGATTACCATGCATGCAATAGAAGTCAGGATGACATTATGCGAATTCCTACTGATGGTTCTGCATTTAAAGAGATAGAAGAAACATGGTCACACTTTAAAGAAGAACCTCGTAATCTAAAATTTTCATTGGCGGCAGATGGTGTCAATCCATATGGAGATATGAGATCTGTTTACTCAGTATGGCCTATTTTTGTTATTAACAATAACATTCCTCCTTGGATGTCCATAAAGAGGGAGCACATAATGTTGTCAATGATTGTGCTAGGTCTTTTTTTTTATAGTTATCTAAATTAATTTATAAATAGTGCATGAAAATGGTTATAATAATTATGTAATGTTTATGTTCATTCAATTGCTAAGTAAATACCAAGTTAAAGATATGAACATGTATATTGAGCCCCTAATCGATGAGTTGTTGAAGTTATGGAATGGCATCACTATAGATGACATCTCTAGACCGATAGGACATCGACAATTTCAATTCTATGCAATGCTTGTATGGACAATACATGATGCCCCTGGGCTAACTCATTTTTGCGGTATGTTATATTGTTAAGATCAAATATTTTTGGTTTGTTATAGTGCTTACACATTACTATAAAATGCTTAAGTTGTGCATGATAATTGTACATGATCCAATTATACATGATCTTTTAAGTCTTCAGACAAAGGAAAAATTTGCATGTCCAGTTTGTGGTCTGAAGATGAAATGTCATCATTCGAGAAGCTTAGGAAAGTAGGTGTTTGATGAGTTTAGACACTTTCTCCACAATAATCATAGGTGTCGAATTGCCAAAAAACATCTTTTCAATGAGAAAGAAGAGACATCATCAAAGCCATGAAGAATGACACCTCATTTATGGAAGTTGGAATACAATCGACTAAATCGTCGAGGTAATGTCCAATTTGTCATCCAAAGTTTACAATTTCTATTTCGATATTGTCCTATATTTACTAATGCTGTAACTGGTGCTCATGAAGGTCATCAAGGCATTAATGACCAACTTCCTAGAGGAATGAAAAGTTATCCTACTCAATTTAGTATGTTACCATACTACAAGGATCTCCCAATCACGCATTTTTTTGATGCTATGCAAATTGGAAAGAATGTAACAGAGATACTATGGAAAATGTTAGATGGAAGGTGTGATAGAGAACAAATTGCTAAAATTTGTATTGACATTCATGAATCTAATCATGCACTAAAAGTTTTCATTGAATCAAATAGGAATGGAGATTGCATAAATACAAGTGCCCTTCCTTGGTTATTAATGGAGCAACAAAGTGATGCATTAAAAGAAGTCATAAAAAAAAACAAAATTTCCAATAGGATTTGCTGCAAATATAAGCACTCTTCTATCAAAGAAAGGTGATTTTGGGCCAGGGTTGAAGATAGATGATTGGCATACCTTCCTCAAGGTAAGTCATGTTTTCTATTTATAATATATTTGTAAGATTGAATGTAGTACCAGTTGCATTATTTAATAATATATTGAAATGATCATTTTTTAATAATTGTAGTTCGTCCTACCTCTATCCCTTCCACAACAGTTTGACAATAGTATTGAACAAGTTATATATGATCTTGGAAAATACATGAGGTTAGAATAGTGTTTTTTCTTAGATTTCTAGCTTTTTATCTGAAATCTATTGTATAATTTTATTTGAAATCTCCTCTATGTGTTTTTGTGTGTTGAATCTCATTTAGGTGGTTATCATCTAAAGAAATTGATAAAAAAGATAAAAAATATTGGAAGAGAAAAATTCCATAGCTTATGTGTGAAATGAAAAAGTGTTTACCTCCAACGTTTTTCAATGCTCAAGAACACTACCTCATACATCAAGTTGAGGAGATTGAATTGTGTGGACTTGTACAAGCTAGATCAATGTGGATGGTTGAGAGGGATTTGAAATTTATGAAGGGCTTGGTTCAACAAAGATCATGTCCTAAGGGTTCTATGATAGAGGGATATATGATATACTAGACCATGGTGTATATCAGTGAATATCTTCCAAAGTTTGCAGTAGGTATCCATCTAGATCGCATTTGGGATCCCAACTGTAATGAGAAATTCAAAGGGGAGTACCTGATGAGGAAAGGTAGATTAAGGAGGGTGAGAGGTAATTATAAGTTTTTTTTTGTAATTTAACAATTCTTATCCATCATCAATATATATAAGTTGTTTCTAACTAGTGTAATTGTCTTCTTTATAGTTGGTCGTGAGTGAGATGCACTACACTTGTATATTGAAAACAATCTTGATTGGATGATAGTGTGGATTGAATAGTCTCAAGAAAATGGTTGCTCATTAACATGGGATGGTGTTGCATCATTGGTTAAAGAAGCTCATCGTAATGGAGATCCCAATGTTACGCCAATGGTACTTGATCTAATATATGGCTTAAGAGATACAAAGGTATGCATAAGATTACTAATCATGAGACATAAGTTTAATATCAACTCACAGATCAATGAGAAGATTCTTGACATGTTTGAATAATTGCAGGTCAAATAGCACAAAGCTATGTACTACCATGGCTATAAATTTTGCACAAAAAAGTTAGATGAAATGAAGAAAATGTGTGATTTCAGGATAAGTGTTGTCTTTGCGGTCACCAATATTTCATCTAGAACTTACATACATCCTCAACAATCTAAAAATCAATACTATGGCATTTTGGATGATATACTTGAGTGTGACTTTAATTCATTCAAAATAGTTCTATTGGTAATCAAATGGTTTAGGTTATGACTGAATCAAAATGATCCTGATAGGACTGTTATTGAACACGACAGTGGATTTACCATGATTAATACAACATCATTTGAGCCAGTCGGAGATGAGCCCTATGTTCTTCCAAGTCAATTTGAGCAAGTGTTTTACTTTGGTGTTCCAGACAAACTAGGTTGATCATTTTTTGTTAGACATGACCCAAGAGGAAGGCGGGTAAAGTATAATGTGATCAAAGAAAAAGATATTGAAGAAGCACAAGAGGAAGTAAATGATTATTAGGAACAACAGTTACCTAGTGATGAAGAAGAAGAAGATGGTGATGATTTGGTCATGCTAAAGATAATGGTGATAATGATGATGATGATGCTGATGATGATCATGATCATGGTGATGAAGATGGTGATGATCGTCATGATGATGATAGTGATCAAGAGGATGATGATGGTGATGAAGATGGTGGCGGTGACGATGACGATCAAAGTGACGAGTATGATGATGGTGATGATGATGATGATGATGATGATGACATGGATGATGATCATGATGATCAATGAAATCTTCAAGTACGATCAATGTCAACTATGATGGGGTCTTGTATGACCAAATATTTCTTTCCAAACCATATGTGCACATATAAACATTAAGTAGAACATGCCAAATATTTTTTTAGATATAAACATTAGTTACGCTAAATTTTTAACTTAAGACAAATGATTTACATATAAAATCTACTTTATTATTAATATTTTTTTTGGTAAGTCTATTACTTTAATTTTGCTGCTGATTTTTAAGGCTTACTAATTTTTTTCACAGGGCGATATGGATGCACCATGTCAGACACCTTCAGTAGAGGTAAACATTAATTATTGTAAATTTTAATGTTAATATAGAAATAAATGTCCTATTATTATGTTCTCTTATTTATGGCTTTGGAGTTATTTTGATGAAAGTATACGAATATTTGATGTCACAACTTATAGGAAAAAGCTACAATAATTGCTGATCAAATGCAATCTAAAATACGGGTGTCATATCTACATGACATTGGCCTTAGTACTGACCCTATATTCATCACCCAAAAAATTACACAAAGATACACTGATGAGCTTGTTCAAATTATCATCAAGGGTGATAGAAGTGAGAAGAAAGAGGCACTAAGAATAGAATTGGACTGTAGAATCCAATCTTTGAAAGTAAGCAGTAATTCAACTAAAGCAGTAATAAAAGTTCAATAGATATTAATATTTTATAGTATCTTATGGATCATGATCTCTGATTTTATGTGTTCTTGTATAGACATATGTGCCAGTTGCAACATCACATGCTGAACATGGTCAGGGTTGTTTCACAGTACCTTCATGTAAGTAACAATTTGTTTGTTTTGATCAACATTATAACACTTACCTTTTTTTTTGTTGACATTTCTCGCTAGTATCCCATTTGATCTTTATCCATTGCAAATTTCTTTGCTAACAATATTATATTCTTTAGCTAATGATGAAGTGCGGACTCCTCCTTTGGTTGGTGGTTCACTATTGTCTGCTGCATTGTCGACAACAAGGACCATGCAAACATCATTGTCTATGCCCAGTAGAACTGGTAAGACTTTGGTTTGCTATATTTTGTAATGTGCTATATTTTGTAATGTCTTTCTGCAAGTTGATGAACAATGAAGTAGCACATTAGTGCTTAAATGATGTCTACAAAAGCTTGCATACACACACCACACATACATACATACATACATACATACATACATACATATATATATATAGCCACACATAAAGAGACATGGACATAGGCAGGGAGGTACACCAATAGAGAGCAGTACTACTGAAGCTGATCCATTTCCTAGAGTAGTTCATGTGATTAGTACTAGTTCGTATGAAGGGACATTGTTGCTGAATAAGAAAAGTATGTTTCCATTAAGAGAATGAAAGCTTCCAAGTGCTTTAAAATTGATATTTTTTAAAGTGTAAATTTAGTTTACTTTTACATTACTCATTTTGGACTGATAAATCCTTTATGTTTTTTTAGGTAATAATGCTTTCTTTGAACATCTTTTTCATATGACATTGAGACTGTTTGGACCCACCATACGTAACACGTACGTAGTTTCATATCATTGCTACATAATTTTTATTTTCTTCTATTTATTGTAATATATTAAAGTTATTGATCTAACAATCTATTTGTTTTTAAAAAGGTGGAATTTACAAGCTAGGGAATTAAAAAATCAGCTAATTGCATCCATTGAGGAGAAATTTGGGAAAACCATTTTTGACATTGGCCTACTTCTAAAAAGAGCAGCAAATCATATAAAGACTGTGAGGGATCAATATAGAAGGGGTCTTAAGGATAACCCAAAGTATGACCGTCCTCCTATGATTCCACCAATGGAGTGGAATGAAATAATAGAAGATGCAAAGGAGAAAAGGCTATGTGAAGATAGAGATAATGAACCAGCACAGGGTAAAAAGAGGTATGTCATTATAGTATGAAGTACATTGTAATCATGCACTAATTATTGATATTTGTAAATATATAATCTAAGATGTTTGAAATTGTTCATAGATTGCAGGACACATCTGTGGCTACAAAAGCGAGAATAGAAAAGGTTGGCCAACACAAACTTGGCTCTGGTGGCTATATGAATCTGTAGTCTTGACTTGTAAGTAGAGCAATGAATTTTTATTTTTTTTTAAAAATATAATGTTGCAAATTTTTTTTTTTAATGAAACCATACATGGAAAACTAACGTTATCAAGAAAAAACTATAGGGCACAGATTTCAATGTGGAGGTCACAAATGAAGATAGAAAAATTGCCTTGAAGGAAGGCTATAAAGTTGTGGTTGCATGCCTACGTGAAGAATCTGTAAGCCTTGCCCAAGAATCCAGTGCACCAAATGATATCTCATAGGTAAATTGGTCAGATGAAAAGTAAATGAAATTAAATAGTTGAGAAGATTCTTTTTTGGTATTAGTTTTAAATGTAAATTGACTACATAACAATGTGCATAACATTTTACTGCAGCCTTCATATCCTACCATAGAACCTACTCCTGACGAAGGCCATGATGTGCATTATAGTGGTGGAGGTATTAATTTGCTATTGGAAATTAATTATGCAATTATGAATACAATTTAACATCTTCAATTGGAATTTGACGTGCATCCTTTTTTTGAATATTTCAGAGCATGTTGAACATCATGCTGAAGGATTGGACCATGTTCCAAGTGTTCAACATGTTGACGCAGTGGTAGATCAAAATGTTAATGTATATCATGTGGAATTGTTAGGTAAGAAAAATGCATTTTATGTTGTACTCATACTTAATTACAAACTTGTAATAGTTAGAAAAAGAAAAAGAGTATGCCAATTTATCACATTCACTTGTTCTTGCAACAGAGCCCCCTTTAGTGCAGCAACCTCCTACTCCTCCAAAGAGAAGGAGCCATCATAATTTGACATTACACATGCCAAAAGAGGAGGAGAATGAAGCAGATATGGATGTCCCTATGAGCACTTTTCTTAAGAGAGCTCAGAAAAACAAAAAAAAGAAATGATGTTTTAAAAATCTTCTTTGATAAACCTTGTTGGATAATGAAAGAACTTCATTTTATGTAATTATGTATGAATGATGTGTATTAATATAGATTTTTATTTTATGTTAATGAATATTTTTATGTGTTAATGACGTTTTTATTAGTATTGTGTATTAATGATTTTTATATCATATTAATGAATTTTATGTGATTGTGTTGATTGAATGTTATAGTTCATGAGTGGATGGATGAATGAATGAAGTATGTAATTAGATGATAATGGGTACTTTAGGTTGATCTTAGGTGGACGGGGTTGAGGCCAGATGAGCTTCCAGCTTCACGTGGTTGGCCTTGTTAAGTAGAGAATATTATAGTATTCTTGAAACCAAGTGAAGCTCAAATTTGTTAAGTCTTCAAACACACATCCCAATTCTCTTTAACGAGACTAAAGTTTTTTTGCTTGTAATAGTCTCATTGCAGTCATCTTTTGGTTTCTTGAACATATAGTTCTTGCTTAGTTTAAATCCCAATTATTAGATATTTTTCCACATTGGAGTTAGTTTGGCATAGAAACCTGCATATTTTATTATATATATTTAGTCAACTAAAAGCAATGTAGAAAGCATTCACATAGTTGATGTCTAACAAAAGAAGACGAGATGCATATACTATTTAGCATGGAAATCCTTGTAGGTGAATTGTGTGTGTATGTACACACACACACACACATATGTATGTATGTATATAACTTCAAACAAATGTGTAGACTCAATTAGCAAGAGACACCAACCTCAAATCCTGCAATGCAGAAGGAACTGACCTTTGAAATGCAAAGTGTTTATAATGTAGGTAGATTTTCCTTAGATCTCCTTTGAGGTCTTCAACAAATCTGCCTTGTACTTATGAATAATCCACCAAGATTTGAAATATTGTTTTTCAATAAATGCTCTAAACTTGGAATATACCTTCATAAAAATTTTGCCATAGATCTGCTCATCATATTCAAAATAAGCCTTCACATGTCTGTTCACTTAGGTTTGATTTAGGTCTTCCACAAATTTGGCTTATAATTATGGTCTTGAATCTCTTAAAATCTTCTTTGTATTCAAATGATATCTAATGAATTGATTGATACAAATTTCCTCATACTTGAATCCAAATATCATCGTCATTTTCAAACATAACACAAACATAAAATCATTTTGGTTATTTGCTTGTTGTACAAGTTAGTTTTAGCTTTTTGGTTTTCACAAGTCATGCACTTATGCATCTTTGGGATATCCACAAGCTATTAGAGATGTTTGGATGGTTCATGTCCTTATTTTTTGTGTGTTTTTTGTAGGGTTTTTGCCATGAAGTCTAAGGACAGACATGTTGGATGTTTGTGATAGACATGTCCACCAATAAGAAAAGTATCAAATGTAGAAAAAATGCAAAGAAAAGCTTGTAAGGGTTTTAGGTGTCTTTAGGCCTAGTACAACTTGTAAGGGTTTTAGGTGTCTTTAGAAGGTTTAGTGAAGTTATAAAACCTTTGAAAAGGTTAGTGAAATATATTAAAAGCATATATGATTGTAAGTTGTTGAAGTTGACACTTTGTGTCAATTAGACAACAAATTTTAGTTTATAACTAACTGGTAACAGTCAGATAGTTAGACAACAGTGGTTGTTTACTATTGTTTGGTTATTTAGAAGGGATTTTTTGAGTATTTGGGGGAGAAGTAGAGTTGGGGTGGTGAGACAAGGCATTGTGAAAAAATTATAATCAATAAAATAATCCTGTTCTCTACAATTCAGTCTCTGTTCCATGGAACAGTGAGTTCCTATGATGTATCAAATGCATTTTGACTAATATCTAATGTGAGAACATTTTTTTTAAAAAAAAATCTTGTCCACACATTCTTTTAATTTTCATTGCGGGTTGAGTAAGGAATAATAGACTGGTGCATTCAAACCAGTGACTGGTTAGGCACAGTCAACTGTACTTATTTTGAAGTTTCCAATGTAGATTCTCTCCTACCATCAGTAGTCACTGTTATTGGTGGGAGACAATAAGGTTGTGATAATTTATTTGTACTATATTAACCAAATGCAGGAGAGTGGGAAAACTTGGTGTAAGTGTAGTGTTGGATGGTAATTGCTGATGGAGGTTTAGCCTAGATTAGACACCAGTCTAATAGACAGTGGATCATTTCATGTTTGAAGATGTTTGGGGGGTGAATCCTTCATGTTTGGGGGTGTCTCTGTTACCAAAAATGAGACAGTAGAGAACTACTGGTGTTATGATGGACAAAATATGTCTTTCATTGTGATAGACTATTTCTAAGTCATCTATGTTGTTTCTTGCTATTATCAAGTAGTCTTTGTTTTCCTTGAGACCATGAACAAAATTATCTACCATTTTTGCTAATGATAAACTTTTGACTTGAACAATGATAAAGTTTATTAGTAATCATTATAGTGGAACAACTTTTGACTTGCTCAAAAATTTTAGTCGAAGGTGTTGGAATTGATAGTGAACCCCAAGCTCCTAGAAATTACTTGCAACCAAAATGCATGTTACATATGTGTTTGAGAGAGAATATGATCCAAAAAGCATGCCTACTTTGGTGATTTGGCTATTATTGCAGCACTACAAAGTGTCTTATAGTGTTTCTCATTTTCTTAAATAATAGGCAATTAGTTCATGATTTCATCATATCTTATAGTGGAACAACTCCAAGAATCTTGGGTAAATTTCTTGCCATAACACTTTCTTGTATAGGACACTCAATAATGTGGGCTAAGTGGTGGGCACAAAGAGGAACAAGAAAGGATCTGTACAAGTGCACGGTGCAGTAGAATTCAAAAATAAAATTATCTTAGTTTCATTCTAATTCTCCTCTATTACCCTCACATAAATACATAGCTCACTTCAATTCTTATATGCTCTCAAACTTATACACATCCCTTATTAGCAGATCTAGTCATAATTCTCCTAAAATTTACAAATATTCCTAGAAATAGCAGCTACCTAAGACTCAATAATTAGATATAAATGAGTTGAGACCAGTGTTTATAATTCTTGAACAGGATTGAAAATAATTTTGATTTTGTAAGATGATTGGATATGCAGCAACAGAATTCATCCTTGTTTACTTCTGATTAATAGGACCAGTGCCTTATCCATTGGGCAAGAAATTGACTATTGGTGGGAGATCTAATTCAAATAACTTGTATAAGAATTAATAAACTACAATCACCCATCTCCATTCTTATGCAATATCCCTTTTATGAACTCATAAACCCTACCGATTTACTAAAGCATTTATATAATTGCTTGAATCAAAAGCAACAATAACACCAGCATACAACCCATCCAAACTGCATTCAGCCAAACAAACCTTATTTAAATGACTTCAAAGTAAACAAACCCATAAACTGGAGATATAAATTGATGATCCACAGATATAGTGTAAATACCCTTTTATATTATCCTTTTCATATGACTAATACAATAACTAATAGAAAACCAATTGAATGCCCATAATAGATTGTCATTTTTGTCATTTCAATTTGCTTATCAGAAAGTACAATGGAAGCAAACTAAAAACCTTTGCATACTATTGGACCGACTGAACATGTACTCTTCTTGAAAGAAACAAAAAATTGCACAAGTCTCGGACCATCACAATGCCTTGAAAACTCATTTATATAGCATGAGTTGCAACAAGAAAAGGGAAATTGTGATCTGAAAGGTGTCCAAGGAACAAAGCATCATACAAAAGACAAAAAAAATCACAAAAAAATGCCAGGTGTATCAAATATTCCTTCAGGTAGGCCCGTTCTAGTTTCTATTGTGAATCATCAACTTCTGATTTGTCTCTCATTATTTCGGCTCCTCAGAATACGTGGCTACCAAGCTAGCCAAAGAAGGATGATCTTGTGATACCTCCAAATTGGTTTTCTCCTATAGGTTCTCACTTCTTTCACCCTGAGCAGGCATTATTACCTTTTCCCCTTCTTCTTTTTTCAGTTCTGGTGCAGAGGTGTCAATAACCTGCACCTCGCCTTCTAGTTTCTCATCATCATCTAAACTATCCTCCTCTAACTGCTTGTCCAACAGAAGATCTGCCATCCAAGTGTCAAATTGTGGGTAAAAGCACAAACCCGTGTCACCTTTTTATAAAGAAAAGTGATATCAGAATGTGACAGTTCAACATTAATGACAAAAAAAATGGTATTTGCGTTTAAAATATGAAGATGATGTAAACTAATGAAATGTGTAGAATTGTATGAATTTTATGCCTATAATTTTTATTATTTTTTTGACTAAGAATTTATTCATTTTATTTTATTTTGAAGTCCCTCTTTTAACTGTAAAAAATATAGGATGTAGTTCCCGTCAAACAAGTATGTGCAAATCATCTTTTTTTGTTATGATTTGAACATATTTTATAGATGACATGTATAGCTAGTGCACAAAAAAATAAATAATTATTTTTGATGTATATTTTCTTTGTTATAAGTACTCAAGTTTGACCTTGTCAGAATCCAACAGTTTTTTCCTCCCATCAAAACTTCCCTATCAAATCTATACCTTCTTGAAAAAAAATTACATATTCATGAAGAGGATTCTCTCCTGTGGTGATAAATATATTTTTTTTATTTTTTTGATATGATTTACTATTTTTTTTCATTTTTTGAGAGAGCATCTTCTAAAATGTTGAAATATCAACTTATAATATTTTTAGATTATAGCATATTATAACTAATCAAAACACTCAAAAATTTAAATAATGATGATATTGAATCTGAAATCTATAAAAGGGTATTTTTAGTTGTTTTTTAAAATTGAGTTTTGATAGAGAAATGAGATTTGACCAAAACAGGTTTTTGTATCACAAACGGTGACACAGATCTATGCTTTTACCCTTGTATATCATCCGGCCAATTGAACTATAGGATATCATTTTGCTTTTTAAAAAAAATATAACCAGCCTCCTTTTCAAAACCAACAAATTCTTGCTTCAAAGAATCAAAAAATAATTGGACTTTAACCAATTCCTCTGTCATGGTGGCCCACCAGGCATGCCCCTTTTCATTAATAACTTTATTTATCCTTGTACAGAAAAGGTCATCCAATTCTTTACTCCATTCTTCCTTATTTTTCAATTTCTTCTTTTTATCCAAGGCACAAGGAAATAGATCAAATTTTTGATTCTTGTACTTATTCAAATAATAAACAATTTTAAGTTGCAGAGCAACTCTCCTGTTATCAAAATCTGACAGGTCATTAGCAATATCATACAATTTTTCAACATGGTCATGGGAAGACTTTATAACTGAATAACATAGAAGGGTGATTTCCTTTTCCCTTCTTCCCCATTTATTAACAATAGGCTTCAGGGTATCATCATGAGTTTTCAATTCCTCCAATATATCTATTACTTTTACCAACTGATCAAAGAATAAGGGCCACTCAATTTTGTCTGCTAAATACATTAGAGCCTTTCTAAGCTTATCCTCATACTGCGTATTTAACTCTACATGTAAGGTCCATAGTTTTCTCTTCTCTTCTTCAAATTCCTCAGCCGTATAATATTTAGGCCTTTGAGGTGTGTCTAGTATCTCTACAAGGGGGGTGGATTTAAAAGGTTCCACTTGAGGATGGGGGTATGTTATTCTTGGCCTTGTGGATTTCCCCATTGCCTTGATTTCAAGTTCAATTCTGCTTTTTACCTCCCTATTATAGGCCTCAAGAAGTGTTTCATATTTATTCTGTAACTCAGACATAACCTATTCCTCCTTCTTAGCAGTGGCCAACACAAACTTAGAAGAATCCACATTCCAATATGCTACCTATACATGTGAAGTGTCAGCAAACCTTCTTACAAGTATATTTCCCATCAACCTAGACTCATCTAATTGTGATGGTGTGGCTCTAGATCCCTTTATCAATGACCAACTGACCAATGTAGCTTGATCTTCAATGAATGAAGTGCCTTGGAAGTCTCTTCTATTTGGGTCTTGCAACTCCAATCTACTTGAAACTGAATTGAAAATTAATGCATCTGCAATATCCCAATTGGGTAATAATAAAATATTAGATACCTTTATCATTTTCCTCCCCTCCTCAGGGCTTATATTCTACAATTCCTTCATCATTTCTTCTTTAATTTGGTTTTGCATGGAAGTTTCATCCATTTTTGGATGCTCTCTTTTCATCTTTTTACATTCCTCCTCGAAAATGTTCATATTTGTCCTCCATGCAAACTGTTGAAAAGCCCTTGATTTCACAAAATTGTCATCAGTCAAAAATTGATGACTTGCTTGCTCTAATAGAGGGTCCAACTCCCTGCCTCTATAATCAACTATTGTTAGATCCAAACTTGGGAGAGGAAGTTCTGGAGGGTTACCCTCATCTAATTCTGCTTGAGTAATAAAAATATCTCCCTGTGATCCCATTTGTTCAACCTGTTCACCAGTGAGCTGCTCTTCTCCAATCCTCAAAGGGGACTGGATGGGTGAATATTCCTCATCTTGAGGCCTTTCTTCTATCATTACCTTTTGCCTCTTTGGACTAGGCTCTTCAGGTCTCTCCTCTTGGGCTATACTGGTAGATCCTATTATTTTTTTTCCCTTGTCTATAGGAACCCTTTTATTCTAAATTATACTATATCTGGGCCTCTTTTGTACAATTATTTTATCAGTTCTCACATTTGGAGTGAAAGCCAATCTCCTCATGACCTCTCTGGCCTTATCAGGATATGAATCAATAAAAAAATGTTTCTTTTCATTCATGACCTCCGTTATTTCAGGGAAGGTATTCATGAGCTTACTTATTTTGTCAGCCTCTATAATAGCATTATCCAAAGGGTCATATTTATTATCAAAACAATGAATGAATTCTAAGACCTGGGAATAAACTCTCCATTTTTCCTTTTTAGTTTCCTGCTCCTACAATGAGAATTCATTCCTTATAATATCTTCTGGATAATAAGAATTGTGCTTGACCAGTCCCAACTTGATTCTATGCCTCAACATGTAATTAAAAAATCCCTCAGAATCACAAAAATGGGGATGAGAAACAACCATCATATACTGCTCCAAAATTTTATGCAAAAAGATCCATCCCCCTTTTGTAATCACAAACTGATGGGCCACTATGTAGGTAGGGAAAATTGACCCTAATTGCCTTTTCGACAAAAGCATTTCTTCTACTCCCCCTAACTGCCATAAAACTTCAGCCATTTCCACCTTCAAAGGAACTTGGTAAGGCAAAAAATGAGGGTTCCCCTTGAAACCATAGATTCTAAAAATAGTAGAAATAGGGTAGGGGATGATATCTCCCCAATTATGTGAAACTTTCAAGTCATTGGGGTTATCCATAGGCTTGATGAGACTCATTAGTACCCTAGGGATTATGGGATTGTCACTCAATATGAGGCATCTCAATTTAGTAGCAAAATATCTATCAAATCTGACAAAACTAGCATTACTTGCATCCTAGGTCATATCTGCACTCCACAACTGGACTGGCAGTATTTCCCCATTCTCCACTCTATTTAGTTCCATCTCATTACCAAAACATGTCACTCTTTTGAAGAAGAACATGTGCATTAATAGAGAGTAGTGACCAAAAGTTTTTTCCACCTTGCCCTTCACAATCCCAACTAAACCAATGTGAATTTCTTCAGCCAAAAAGGAAGCAAAATAAAAAATAACATCTACATCGAATGAAGCAATCTAAACCATCATGTACATGAAACCAATGGGCATAAATTCTTGTTCATCTTCACCAAAAACTTTGCATAAGGTCCTATATATCTCTATAGCCCGGGAAGTGAAAAGACTCTTCTTAAAAGGCTCTCTAGAGGCTGCAATAATTACTAGCAAAGTTCCTATTGTACCAATATGTTCCTTTAGTGCACCTCCCCTAATTACATCCTTCTTTGCTTTATATTCATTCTCTAATTCTAGCAGATTGATTTGCACATGGCACTCTGATAATGGTTCTAAGTGAAAAACCTCTGTAATTTCTTTAGGAGTAATCGAGACCAGAGGCACACCATCCTTTCTTCTTAAAACCTTAATGGCTTGGTCATAATTCTTAGCAACGGCTTCAAAAAAATCATAATCCATGAAAGCACTTGGGACTACTAACTTTCCCAAATCAAAATTCCACACATTAGCATGCAGGGCAAACAACTTTCTTTTCAAAAACCACTTTTTAAACAAGATAAGGCCATTTTGAGTAGTTGTTGCATCCCTAACCCAGTTCCCCTTGTCATATAGGCCATCATCAATTTTAAGCCTAGGGTTTAAGGAAATTAACTTTTTAACTTGTGCAGGCTGTACAGTAGATTCTGGGAGTAATTCTAATAAATCATCGTGGACATTCCTATCCACATAATTAATTTGCCCAAAGAATGGCTTCTTAGGAGGCATTTTGATAGTATTGAGAGAATTGGAATGCCACAGAGGTTATAATATGAGTACTTACTTGACTTTCTGAACTTGTTCTTCTCTGAACTTCTAAAATTTCTCTCAAATGACAGAAGAATAGTTTCATGTCTTTACCAGGCTTAACACGACACAACCAATCAAGCTCTTGTGCTTAGAAAATTTGCAATCTTTGTTCCCGTGGGACTGGAATTAATGAAAATCTCTATGTTATACTTTGTTTCTCCCACACGTGAAGCTTTTTCTTATCATAAATGCACCAAATAGAAAAATAGAGTGGCGTCACACTTTCTTTTTTAAACTTGTGATGTTGATCCTTGAAAAATCCTACAATCTGGGAATGACATCTAAGTTGACTCAGCTTTCTTCTTAACACATTGGTAGTCAAGCCAATAAAACACCTCCACCTCTACCTTTCTTTCAAGGCTGGTGCTTCAAACTAGGCCCATGCATGACTACACACACATGTCATCAACTTTCTAACTCATTATACATAATTCTTGAGCACCTTTCCACAACGAGCTAGCGATGATCACTGATGTTACTTTAATATTGTGGTAGAAAATTGAAACAACCTTTAAGAACACGATGGTGGGTCCATTTCTCATTAACTCGCTATACCTAATTTTTGCACATCTCTTTATAGCAAGTCAATGAGCATTGTTGATCCAGACTTGATCTTGTGGACAGAAATTTTACTTCAACAATAGTGGGCCACACTCGCTAACTTGCTATACTTAACTTCTAAGCACTTCTTCATAGCGAGTCAACACCACCCTTTGATCTCGGCTCAATCTCACGATCAAAAATCTTCATACCTAGTACACGGGAAGTGGGTCCATGATATCGCTATCCATGATATGGGCCCTACAGATTTCTACGAAGCATTGGTCGAAAGTTCGACCAATGGATGGCAGAAAATGCGCTAACAACACCAACATTTTTTGACCACTGCATTCGTCAAAATTTTGACCAACCTACTAGATGGTCAAAATTTTGACCAAAAAGTTTTCAACTAGTGCCATCTAGTTTTCTACCATGCATTGGTCAAAATTTTGACCAATGCCCTGCAAATTTCTACCAAGCATTGGTCAAAAGTTTGACCAATGAATGGTAGAAAATGGCTCAACAACCTGGACATTTTTTGACCAACGTATTGGTCAAAATTTTGACCATCTAGTAGGTTCGTCAAATTTTTGACCGAAAAATTATCAACCAATTCATTGGTTGAATTTTGTCAAAGATTGGTCAAAAAATGGGTCGAAATTTCAACCAATAAAGGTCAAAAAATGAGCCCAAATGTACTAGTGGACATTTGGAGTAGCTTGATGTTAAAACAACCTTTCTTCATGGTGGTTTCAATGAAGATATATATATGGCATAGCCATAGGGATTTGAGGTCAAAGGTAAGGAGAACTTAGTGCACAAATTACAAAAAGGTTAATATGGTTTGAAGAAAGCACCTCAACAATCGTATGTAAAATTTGGAAGTTTTATGTATGAGCATGAATATAGTAGGTGTCATTTAGATTATTGTGTTTATTTTAAGAGGTAGGATGATGATAGCTACATTATTTGTGTTTATATGTTGATGATATTGTTGACCTTATTGAAAATAATTGTTCATTTATATATTGTCCTTGATGTTACACAAAATATGAAGCATTACCAAGCAAGTGAGTACTTGTCAGGATCACTCAAGCGGTGAAGAAAGTTTCTTGTGTATGCTGAGTGTTCCAATGATAATCAAGTTTAGAGTTAGTATATATCAAGATCACTCAAGCATTGAAGGAAAGTTGGCATAGCCCCAGTGTTAACCGAGTTCACTCAGTTACCAAAGAAGAGTTGGCAAAATTTAGTGTTAACTGAGTTCACTTGGTTACCAAAGGAAAGTCTTTTCTAAGTTAGTGTTGATTGATTTGGGTTGGTTAATGAAGGATTTTCTTGTTACAACTTATTTAATCTAATGGATTTATTTATTAGATCTAGCTAAATCAAGGGTTGATTATTGATTTTTCAAAAGTGTATTCAAGTCAACTTGACAAGGTAATTCATATAAGGTCAAGTTGAGGATTGAAAGAGAGAATATGTGGAAGAGAAGAATATGAATAAAGGAAGCAAATTGGAAGGATAACAGAGTATCCATGTTAACCAAGTTACAAAGAACATTTTGATCAAGGAGGATCAAGTAATCAAGTCAGAATAGATATATGAAATCAGCAATATATTTTCATAAGCAATCGAGTCAAGTAATTATTACTCTTTAATAATTATAGTAGTCAATCAAACCTCCTAATAGATCTACCCTAACAACTATTTGCGGAATCCTCTAACAAGGTAAAATTTCTAGATTGAAGCAGTTGAAGACCTCTAACAAGGCCACTCCTAATAGGGTGATCTAAATCCTTTAATAGGGTCACACCTAAAGTGTGTTTTGTAACCTTTAACAAGGTTAGTTTCTAACAAGGCTCACTTGAGAAGAGTGAAAAAAGTAACTAACTTTTCCATTAGTAGTTTTCCCAAATTGGGTTTCCATGTTAAATCTTGGTGTCATGTGTTCTTTTATTTTCTTTATGTTTTTGCAATTAAGTTAATTTATGTTAGTCACACTTAATATCTTAAGTTTTGCATTTTCAATATTAACTAACTGATTATCAAGTAATAGTAATTCTTAGCGTAAACGGAGCTATATTATGTTAACCGAGCGATTTTGTGCTAATGAGTTATAGTAGTTTCAATAGAGTTTTGGTTTTGTATTATTGACATATTAAGGGACTTGGATTTGTTTTTGTCATAACTAAATAACCCCTTTCCTCTCATTTATTCCTCCTATATTTCCAACAATTGGTATCAAAGTGTTTGGTGCTTGTAGATAAAGTTTCAAGGACCTAAGATAAAGATCAAAATGTTTTATAGAAGGAAAATTCCTAAGTTGAACAAAGAAAACCTCAAAGCATGGAAGGAAATCATGAGGTTGTATTTCGAAACCATTAGAGACTAAGATCTAAAATACCTAGACAACAAGTATGTGGAACCTACTGGAAATTTTACTATGGAACAAATCACACAAAATAAGAATCATAATATAACGATGATTGACATTGCCTCCACTCTCAATTATGCTGAATTTTATGAAGTAAAAGATTATCATACTTCTCATGAGATGTGGATCAAGATAAAAGATATCTATGGAGGGGATGATAATGTAAGCAGAGCTAAAGCATAAAGTCTTAGAGGTCAATTTGATCAAATAAAGATAAGAGAAGATGAAAACATTGCAAAATACAGTGAAAGAATCAAAGCTAGTGTGAGTGCCATCAGAGCTTCAAAAGGAAAGATAGATGATGTGATAGTAGAATTAAGGTACTCAAAACTCTTCTTCCTATTTATGCAATTAGAGTTTCAGCAATTCAAGAGATGAGATGTGAGCCCAAAAATGATATAACTTTGGATGCACTAGTGGGAAGGTTGACAACCTTTGATCTAGATAACTTTGACAACTATGTTCCTAACTCTAGTAACATTAAGTCTACATTTCAACCTAAACTATCACTAAAAAAGAAAGGTGGAAAATCTAAAGTCAAGTGGTCTGATACTGAAGATGAAGATTCTAATGATGATCTTGAAACCATTGAAGCCTTACTTACAAGAAGATTTCCTAAAGACAAAGGAAAGTACAAAGGTAAAATATCTTTTAATCTAGTTTTCTTATGAAGAAGTTGGTTTTAATAATGCAAGGTGTCCAAAAAAAGAAGGAAAATAAGAAAATAAGTAAACAAAGTACAAAGGAAAGAAATATTTCAAAAGATACAAAGGTAACAAGGATAAAGATAAGAAATCTTGTTACATGGATAAATATTTTGATAGTAGTGATGATGATGAAATGGTTTACATTTTTATTAAAGATGAATTAGATGGTGAAAATCATAAGATGACCCTCATTTCTCATATTAGTAAGAATGCCACATGGATCATAGATAGTGGTTGTTCTCATCACATGACTGGTGATAAATCTATAAATTTGATCACTTGGTAAACTATGATGGTGGAAGTGTTAGATTTGGAAATGATGAACCATGTTATGTAAAAAGAAAATAATGCATTGCATTGACTAATGAACTTAGCTGTGATAATGCTTATTGGGTTGAAGGACTGAAACATAATCTACTTGGCATGACACAATTGAACAATAATGGATTCATGGTAGAATTCATGAATAGAAAGGCAAAGCTACTAGATGGGAAAGGAAATATAGTTGGGATTGGCAATCAAGCAAAATGGTAATCTAATCTATCTTGGTCTAACTTAAAGTTCACATTTCCTAGCTCAAGTAGAAGAAAGTTGGTTATGACATAAATGGTTGTGTCATGTGAATTTTGATAACTTGGTCAACATAAGAAATAACATAATGGTGAGAGGAATTCCAAGCCTAAAGAAACCTAAAATGAGCATGTACAATAATTTTCAAATTGGGAAGATGGGAAAGACAAGCCTCAAAAGAAAGAATTATCATTCTGAAGAAGTTCTAGAGTTAGTTCATATAGACCTTTGTGGACCTATAGGCATTGAAAGCTACTATGGAGATAAGTACTTTATTTTATTTATTGATTATTATTCTAGGATGATGAAAGTGATGTACTTGAAACATAAATATGAAGCATTTAAAAAATTCAAGCGGTATTAGGCTAGAGTTGGAAAAGAAATAGGAAAGAAACCAAAGTGTCTAAGGTTAGACAAAGGATGAGAATTCATCTCAAATGAATTTAATAAATTCTACAATGAAAGAGGAATCAAAAGGAAAGTAGCTACTCCTAGAACACCTTAGAAGAATGTCATAACAAAAAGAAGAAATAGATCCATTAGAGATTGTGCAAGGACATCAATGATAGATAAAAATGATGCAGGAGCATCCTGGGTGTAAGAGCAATCTTGCATCACCCAAAAAGTATTTGTATTTTAATCTTTTCTATTTTAATAAGGAATAGTAGATAGGGTGGTTACTATTTATGGGAACTTTCTATTTTTAGTAAGTTTGTCATATGAGCTCGAAATGTTCTCATTTTCTATAGGAAGGTTCATTTTAGAGTTGTAATCCTACCATAAAAGCCTCATTGCTCAAGCATAAGTATTGGAGAAGTTATTGTAGATTCTTGGTGGAAAAATTTGACAAAAAATCTTTAGGCTCACTATTGGAGGCCTTAGAGTGCCTAGATGTGGTCTAAAAACTTGACAGAACGGTGCTAGCACAGTTCCAAGCCTATAGATTAAGAGCTGACATTTCTAAAAAATGGTTATAATAGCCAATCAGAGCAACGGTTTGTGAGTTATGGCCTTCAAAAGTTGGGCTACTAAAATTTATAAAATAATTTGTCAAAGATGTATTTGGCCAACTCTATGTGTATTTTTACAGTCTGTCAGCCCTACATATTTAGTTTGAGCATCTAGAACCTTCCCAAGTAGCATAAAATTGCCTATTTAAGAAAGACCTGAACATGGTCTAGGACAACTCTTGGTGATAGTTGGTAGCTTGTCTTGTAGATTGTTGTAATGGAGGTGCCCATGTGGCTTAGCATATTGTACTTATGAATTCTATAATTCTACATTTACAATGTAAATAAAAGGTCCATATTTTGTTCTAGCATTTTTTTGTTATTTCTATGTTTCTATTATGAGTTTATGGCATTAAGGGGAGCTCCCTACATCAAGTGTTATTAGAGCTAAAGTTCTTGAGTGTGTGGATAGATTGCCAACTATGAGGTAGTTTACACTAGGACCATGGTTTGGGCTGAGCATGTAGAGAGATTACTGATTGTGAGGCAGTTTGTACTAGGGTTTCAGCCAAAGCATGAAAATGCCTCCATGAAGAGAGTGTGGTAGAAGAGCTATAGGTGTTACACCTTAGGGTTTTTGAGCCCTCCAGAGAAAAATTCAAGCATTGGAAGAACAAATGCATAGAGGAATGAATCTTACCATAAGAGATGAAAGAAAGGATGAGGATGAAGTAGAAGAAAATGATGAAGTAGAGGCAATTCTAAATCTAGAGGAAGAGAGGCTTTTTAGGGCCATCTCCAAGACTGGAAAAAGACCTAAGTTTGAGGTTCCCACATTTTCAAGAAATCTTAACCTAGAGGAGTCGATTGATTGGATCAATGAACTAGAGGAGTACTTTGAGTATGAAGATATTGATGATCCTGATAGGGTCAAGTTTGTGAAGGCAAAAGTAAAGGGACATGTGAAGATCTGGTGGCAAGAGGTTTAGTTGGAGCAAAATAGAAAGGGAAAGAAAAAATTCACCAGATGGGATCAAATGAAAGATAAACTAAAGTAAAAATTCATTCTAGTGGATTATGAGCTTGATCTATTGAAGAAAATCCAAGGGTTGAAGCGAGTGGGAAAATTTGTTCAAGAGTATATCGAAGAGTTCTACCAAGTTCTCATTAGAACTGACCATGCAAAAGTTGATAAGGAGAAAGTCACCTATTATCTTAATGCATTAAGGCCAAGAATTCAAGATGAGCTAAGTCTAGTTTGAATGAGAAATATTGAGGAGACATACCAATTTTCCCTAAGAGTTGAGGAGAAACTAAGCAAGAAGTTTGATAATAAGAATAGTAGAAGAGGTCCTGGTGGACGATCTTATGGTGGTCGTAATGATGATCAAAAGAACAAGGATAAGGCTATAAGTAGGAGAAAGAACCAGAGAGGAAACAATTTCAATCATTTCCATGATCAAAATAATAGAGATCAGAGAGCAAGAGGCAGAGGACAAGGATCTAGAAGATGAGGCTTTCGTGGAAAATGTTTTCACTATGGAGAAGAAGGGCATATAGCATTTGAATGTACTCAGCACCAAGGAAAGATAGATCAAATAATAGAAGGTTAGGGGGGAGTTACACATGTTGATGAAGATTCTAGATCTTCACATTCTAAAAATACTGAAAGAGTAGAAGTCCTAGTTAACTGAAGAGTCTTGCTAAGTGGTGAGAATGAACCTGAACAAAGTGTAGACACCTAAAAATCCTTTAGAAAATAAAGTATTTTTATTTTCTAAAAAAGTCCCTGATGAAATCATCATTAATTAATTAATTAATTTATTTTTATGCCATTAAATCCCTTTATCTTAATTAAGAATATTTAATTAAGGAATCCCTCCCAAAAATGTTTAAATCTTATTTAAACATTATTTCTTTATTTATTAATTATTTAATTAATAAATTGACCAAAAATTCCAAAATAAATAATTTATTTATTTTTTGCCCAAAACTTGGCCAATTTCCTTAAGACCACTAACCTCTTCCAAAATCTTCTAATCCTTCTTTAATTTTGATTAAAGGCTAATCCCATCATTTCCTACCCTTAATCCCAACTCAAAAATATTTAATTAAGATTAAATGTTAATTCTCATATTTATTAAAAATATTTTAATAAATATCTCCTCAACCCAAACCCTTGAAATAAATAAAACTTTATTTATTTCCTAAAAATCTTATTTATCCTCATCTTAGGAAGTTCTAGACTCTTCTAGAAAGTCTTCATCCTCATCCAAAGCCTAGACTCTTCTAGAAGATGTCAATCCTTATCTTTGACTCTAATCATAATCCCCCCCCCAACCTTGTCACATTCCCTAAATATGGGTTAAGACTTGCTAACCCAAGCCAAAGCCAACAAATATCTCCTCCTTCACCCATCCTCATTAAATGCCATCCAATTTCCCATCTCTAACAAGCCTAATCTAATCTTAACCCAAGCCTAATCCAAGCCTTAATCATTTGCACATTCCTAAGTCAAGCTTAAGACTTTCTTAATCCAACCCAAGTCAAAATATCTCAACTCTCTCACAAATATCCCAACCAAAAAACTTTATGACGCCCACAAAGCCATAAATAACTCTTACAAGCCCATTCATTGCTCTTACAAGCCATTATGAGGATCTTTATGAGCCTTGAGCCTCATTTGTTGACCCCTCAACCCCTCTTGCTCTAACCAATGACCTTGTGACATGTGTCACTTCCTGATTGGATGAAAGGAAGCACAATCCACGTGCTCTCCTCTCATTCAATCTAAACCTTCCATAAGCTTTCTCCCATCCTTGCATCCTAGCCCTTGATCCCTCAAGCCCTTTGCCTATTTAAGGAATCCTGTCCCAAGCCATTTTAACACAATCTAGAAAGTAAAGCCATTATGCAATTTAGAGAAGCCATTTTTTACATCAAATCCATTCACCAAAATCTATCAAAAATCCTCCATTGAAGCCCATTTGAGCATTTGATCATGCATACATAATCAAGTCATCTTAGCTATTAGACACACCTCTACATCAATTGATCATCCTCATTGAGAGAGCCTATCCATGGCTCATATTCTCATTTGAGGAATTCACTTTTTCTATCATGAAGTTATGTTAAATTAGTATGCAAATGCTTTTTGATTGTTTTAATTTAGTGTTTCTAACATACTAAAGTATCATATACACAAAGAAGGATCTTGTTTCACACAAGGTGTGGATGTGAAGATAAGTGTTGTGATGTGATAACTGATTGTGGAAGTCTTGACAATATAGTTTTAGAAGTGATGGTCACCAAGTTGAAGCTAAAAAGGTAGAAACACTTGTGTCCATACAGTATTACTTGGGTGCAAGATGACCATATGGTCATAGGCAATGAGTAGTACTCAGTGAAGTTCAAGATTGGAAGCTACCAGGATGAGGTATTTGTGATATCATACCTATGGACATATGTCATATGTTGTTTGGTAGGACATGGTAGTTTGATAGGCATGTTGTACATGATGGGTGAGAAAATACCTACATTCTAACTAAGGATGGAGTAAAACATAAGTTGAAGTCGTTGAAGGATAATGAAGAAAAGGTATGTATTGCTGCCATAATATGCTATGTTGATGGAAAATAGTTTCTTAAAGGTATGAAGCATGAGCATAAGTGTTTTTCTATAATTCCTAAAGATAGTAAAGAAGAAGTAGAGGAGGTACCTGCAAAAGTTGCAAATATGTTGAGGGAGTTTTTTTATATAATATTAGATAATGTACCTAAAGGATTACCCCTAGTGAGGAAGATCAGTCACCAGATAGATTTGGTTCTAGGAGCTAGTTTTCCAAACAAGGCAGCACATAGAATGACACCAATAGAAAGTGAAGAGTTGAATAGGCAAGTTCATGAGTTGTTGTAGAAGGGTTGATTCAAGAGAGTCTGAGTTCATGTGTTGGACCAGTAGTATTAGCACAAAAGAAGAATGGAGAATGGAGGATGTGTACATATTCTTGCACTATCAACAAGATCACAATAATGTATAGATTTCCATTTCCAATGATGGATTATATTATGGATTGTTTGAGTGGACCTAAGTATTTCACAAAGATAGATTTGAAGAGTGGGTACCATTAGATTTTTATCAAAGAAGGTGATGAGTAGAAGATTTCTTTCAAGAAAAAGGAAGGACTATATGAGTGGTTAGTCATGTCTTTTGGGCTAACCAATGCACCAAGCACTTTCATGAGGATCATGAATGAGGTACTGAAGGAGTTTCTGGGTAAGTTTGTTATTGTTTACCTAGATGATATATTGATCTTTAGTAAAAAATTAGAGGAGCATTTGATTCATATTCACAAGGTGTCTGATAAGTTGAGGAAAGAAAAGTTGCTGATAAATCTAAAGAAGTGCAGTTTTGTAAAGAAAGAGTTGGTGCATCTAAGATTTGTAGTCTTAGGAGAAGGTCTAAAAATGGACCTAGAGAAAGTGAAGGCTATCCTTGAATGGCTTACTCTAAGGAGTGTGACAGAGGTAAGATCATTTCATCGATTGGCTACATTTTACAAAAAGTTCATAAGAATTTTTAGCAGTATTTGTGGATCCTTGACTGAAATAATGAGAGGGGATAGGAAAGAGTTTAAGTGGACTATAGAAGCAGATAAGAGTTTTAATTTGTTGAAACATAAATTTACTGAGCAACGTATTTTAACACTTCCTAATTTTAACAAAGTGTTTCAAGTAGATTGTGATGCTAGTGGTACTACAATAAGAGTTGTTTTGAGCTAGGAAGGTAGACATGTTTCTTATTGTAGTGAAAAGTTGAATGATGCAAAAATAAAATATTTTGTTTATGATTAGGAATTTTATGCTATTTTTCAAGAATTGAAGAAGTGGATACACTATCTTCTTCCTAAGGAGTTTTCTTTGTATACTGATCATCAAGCTTTGCAATATTTGAATAATTAAGGAATATTGAACTAAAGGCATTTAAAGTGGGTAGAGTTTTTTTAGAGTTATAATTTTTTTTTGAAACACATGAGTGGGAAGTCTAATGAAGTTGTAGATGCTCTTAGTAGAAGACAACTTTTACTAATAGAAATACAGATAGAGGTGGTTGGGTTCAAGGAACTTAGTACATTGTATCTAGATGATCCTAAATTTGGTGAAGTGTGGAAGGCTTATACAAAACCTATTACACTTGACAAGACAAAGTGGTTGGATTTTATGATATAGGTTAATATGTTATTTAAAGGAAGCCAGTTGTGCATTCCTAGAAGTTTAATGAAGAGAATCTCATCAAGGAGAAGTACAGTGGAGGATTTGCTAGACATTTTGGTAGAGATAAAACCATAGCTTTGGTTGCTGAAAATTATTACTGGCCACAGTTGCAACAAGATGTGATGAAATTTGTACAAAGTTACAAAGTATGTCAGATGGTGAAAGGAGTGAAGTAGAATACAGGGTTGTATCAGCCATTACCTATACCAGAGAAGCCGTGGGAGGATATCAGCATGGATTTTGTTCTTGAATTACTAAGGACACAAGATGAGCATGTTTCTATTTTGTGGTGGTTGAAAGGTTTTCAAAGATGGAGCATTTTACTCCTTGCAAGAAGACTACTGATGTTGTTCATGTAGCAAAGTTGTTTTTTAGAGAAGTGGTGAGATTACATGGTTTGCCAAAGAGTATAGTTTCATATCGACATAACAAATTTGTTGGGTATTTATGACATAAATTATGGAAGAAGTTAAAGATAGATTTGAAGTTTAGTTCATCACATCATCCACCGATTGATGGATAGATAGAAGTTGTGAATCATAGTTTGGGAAACTTGCTAAGATTCTTAATTGGAGATAAACCAAAAGGATGGGATATGATTTTACCGTAGGTGTAATTTTCATATAATAATTATGTTAATAGGAGTACTGGTAAGTCACCATTCCAGATTGTATATGGGAGTAGTCCTAAAAATGCTTCTAAACTGAGGTAGTTGGATAAAGGAGAGATAACTAGTGCTGAAGCAGAAGATTTTGCTAAACATTTGAAGAACATCCATGAGGAGGTCAGGAAGCACATCAAAAAGATGAGTAAAAAATATAAGGCTAAGGCAGATGTGAAAAGGAGATGAAGTCATGGTTTATTTGAGAAAGGAGCATTTTCCAATGGGTACATATAATAAGTTGAAGAAGAAGAAGTTTGGACCATACAAGATAGTGAACATGCATGATTTTAGAAATGCATATGAAATGGAGTTGCCTACTAAATTGAATATTTCACTAGTATTTAATATTTTAGATTTGATAGAGTATTATGAAGGAGGTGATGAAGATGAAGTTATAGAAGCACAATGGAGCATTCTAGCAGCTAGTTTGGCTACAAAGGAGATTGAAGAGATACTAGAAAGTTGTGTTGGAAAAAGTACCAAAAATAGAACTTATGAGAAATATTTGGTCAAATGGAAAGGAAGACCAGTTGAGAATTCATCATGGCTAGCAAAGGAAGAGGTTAATTGTCTTGGTTTTCCTCTGAACACCTAAGACATGATGGGGTCACTTCTCAAATTGCCCCCAGTTTCTGATGTAGGAGCATCTTGGGTGTAAGAGCAATCTTGCATCACCCCAAAAGTATTAGTATTTTTGTCATTTCTATTTTAATAAGGACTAGTAGACATGATGGTTATATTTATAGGAACTTTCTATTTTTAATAAGTTTGTCATATGAGCTTGGAATGTTCTCATTTTCTACAAGAAGGTTCATTTTAGAGTTGTAAGCCTCCCATAAAAATCTCATTTCTCAAAAATAAGTCTCAGAGAAGTTATTGTAGATTTTCAGTGGAAAAATTTACCAGAAAATCTCCAAGCTCACCATTGGAGGCCTTAGAGTGCCCAAATGAGGTTCAAAAACTTGACGGAAGGGTGCTAGCATGATTTTAAGCTATAGATCAGGAGCTAGCATTTCTGAAAAGTGGTTATAATAGCCAATCAAAGCAATGGTTTGTGAGTTACAACCTTGAAAGTTGGGTCACTAAAATTTCTAAAATAATTTGTTAAAGATGTATTTGGTTGACTCTATGTGTATTGTTAGGGTTTATTAGCCCTAGGTATTTAGTTTGAGCATCTAAAACCTTTTTGGATGGCATAAAACTACCTATTTAAGAAAGGCCTGAACATGGTCTAGGACAGCTCTGGGTGATAGTTGGCAGTTTGTCTTGTAGATTGTTATAATGAAAGCACCCATGTGGGTTAGCATATTGTACTTATGAATTCTGTAATTTCATATTTGTAGTGCAAATAAAAGGTCCATATTTTTTTCTCACATTTTTTGTTATTTCTATGTTTGTGTTGTGAGTTTATGGCATCAACGGGAGCTCCCTACATCAAAAAATGTTGTAGAAAAATATAGGAAGGAAGCAATCAACACAGTATTTCATACCTTGCACCAAGTTTAGTTGAATAAAGATTCAGAGAAAGCCCCTTATGAATTATGGTATGTCTATAAACCTAATACCTATTATTTCAAAATATTTGGAAGAAAATGTTGCATCTTAAAAGAGACAAGGATAATTTGATGTGAAAATTGATGAAGGTATATTCCTAGGGTATTCCAACAAAAGAAAAGAATATAAATGTTTGAATCTTACTACTCACAAGGTTATAGAAAGTTAACATGTAAAGATTGATGATTTTGCGAAAAAGAGTGAAGAACAAAGCAACAAAGAAATTGAAAACTATAGAAACTTTGTTTACTATAAGCATGAAACTTTACTTGAAGTTCAAGCTAATGCAATTGGGAAACAACATTCTTCACCACCCGAGTCCCAAAAATTTCTAGTTCAACCTAAGTTGTAGCTAGTGCAACTTGAGTCATAGTCAGATGGACCCGAGTTTTTGTCAAAAGGACCTAGGTTTTAGCTTGTGGAAACCAAGTCACAGTTTGAAGGACCAAGTCATAGATAGTGGGAATTGAGCATTATTCAGAAGATCATGATGAACCAAGTACACCTAGAAAAAAAAGAACCTATACTTTCTAGATATGTTAGAAGGCATCATACATATGAGTAGATTATTGTTGATTAGTCAAAAGGCACAATGACAAGAAAAAAACTAAAAGGTACATGTTTTCTTACTAAGTTTAAACTTGTAACTATTAAAGATGCATTAGACAATGAAATTTGGATTGAGGCTATGAATGAAGAGATAGAACAAATTCAAAGAAATAAAACTTGGTCTTTTGTTCCTAGACCCAAGGACAAAAATATAATTGGCACAAAATGGGTATTCAAAAAAATTCGAATGAAAATGGAGAAGTGTCAAGGAACAAAGCAAGGCTAGTATGCAAAGGTTATTCTCAAGAGGAAGGTATTGACTATGGAGAAACTTTTTCTCAGTTTACTAGACTAGAAGGTGTTAGAATGCTACTTTCTTATGCTATACAAAGGATTCAAGGTATATCAGATGGATGTAAAGTTACCTTTGTTGACTAGAATCCTAGAAGAAGAAGTCTACATTGAGTAACCTAAAGGTTTCATAGATCCCAACAAAAAGGAATATAATTTGTAGAATACACAAAGCTTTATATGGTCTCAAAATATCCCCTAGAGCCTGACATAAAAGATTGCATAGTTATTTGGTAAGAATTGGTTTTCAAAAAACAAAGGACAACAACAGTCTATACATCAAGGAAGGATAAAAAAAAAAGCTATTGCTGGTATAAATTTTTGTAGATGATATATTATTCACTAGACATGATGACTTGTGTAAATCAATTTCTGAGGAAATGAGTAAGGAATTTGAAATGTCAATGTTTGGAGAGATCAAATTCTTTGTTGGCCTATAGATTCAATAGAAGAAAGATGGTATCTATACATCACTCAATCAAAGTACATCAAGGAGATATTAAAGAAGTTTGGAATGGAGGATTCTAGACCATTTGGAACACCTATGTCTACTAGACACAAGATTTCCAAAATTGATGATTCCAAAGAGCTAGATCATACTACATATAGATCAATGATTGGAAAACTTCAATATGTAGTGCATACAAGACCTGATATTGCACTAGCGGTTGGTATGGTACCAAGATTTTCTACTAATCCAAAAGAAAATCATATGATGACAAAAGAATGAATCATGAGGTATCTAAAGGTTTTTGAAGATTATGGTTTGTGGTATAAGAAAGGAGGCAACTTTGAATTGAAAGTCTTCATTGATGCTAATTGGGTAGGAAGTATTGATGACAGGAAAAAAACTAGTGGTTGAGCATTCTTTCTTGGACAAGCAAGAAGAAAAATTGCATGACTAAGTCTATAGGAGAAGAAAAATATGTTGCACCAACAATCAATTATCCCAACATTGTTTGGTTCAAATAACTTTTGTTAGGTATGAAGGAAGAAATCAAGGATCCAATTGTTGTTTTCTATGATAACACCAGTGCAATCAACATCTCCAAGGATCCTATGATACATACCAAGGCTAAACACATTGTAATAAAATATCATTTAATGAGTGAATTAGTACAAGATAAAGAGGTGAGATTATAATATGTGAATACAAAGGAACAATTGTAGACATATTCACCAAACCATTGTCTAAGGATGAATTATTGTATCTAAGAGATAAGCTAGGGGTTATTCCCCTATATGAAGCTCACTAAACAATGTTTAGTGATGCATCAATTGAGCATTTGAATATCAGTTAGGGTTGATGTAGTATTATCAAAGAAGATTCCATATGAATGTGTATATTAGGTACATGGAAAGTCCATTGAATTTTGTCTTTGTTATGGGATGTCAAAGAGGGAGAGTTCATGTTGTCATATGTGAGAAATTCTATGAATGATTGAAATATCAAAGAGGGAGAGTTTGCTATCATATCAAAGAAACTGCAATAAGAGAAATCAAAGAATCATTCAAGATGGAGAGATTGATGTTAGAGGGAGCTCATACTAATAGAGGGAGTTTTCATGGATGAGAATTAGAATTAAATGAAGGATATTATCCTTACTTTTGCTTTGCTCTAAAATTTCATTGTATTATGACACGTTGTATTGTCATCAATGCCAAAGAGGGAGATAGTTGAAAACAGTTGTTCAATTGTATATTTTCTTTGATTTTACACAAATTTCAAGACTTCCAAGAAAGTCAATTTCTTTCAAACTCACTTAGGTGATGAAGACAATTTCCTGTGTATGCTGAGCAATCTAATCATAACAAAGTTTAGAGTTAGTATCTATCGAGCTCACTCAGGCATTGAAGGAAAGTTGAAATGGAACCAATTTTAACCAAGCTCACTTAGTTACCAAAGAATAGTTGGAAAAATCTAGTGTTAAACAAGTTCACTTAGTTACCAAAGGAAAGTCTTTTCTGAGCTAGTGTTGATTGAGTTGGGTCAGCTAATGAGGGATTTTCCTATTACAACATATTTCGTCTAATGGATTTATTTGTTAGTTCTAGCTGACTAAAGGGTTGATTATTGATTATTTAAAAATCTATTCAAGGCAACTTGACAAGGTAATTCATATAAGTATAAGGTCAAGTTGAGGATTGAAAGAGAGAATATGTGGAAGAGAAGAAGACAAATAAAGTAAGTGAATTAGATGGATAGCAAAGTATCCAAATTAACCGATCTACAAAGAATATTTTGATCAAGGATGATGAAGTAGTCAAGCTAGAATAGAGATCTAAAATTAGAAAGATAGTTGTATTAGAAATCAGGTCAAGTCATTGTTACTCTCTAATAATTGTAGCAGTGAACCAAACCTCCTAATAGAGTTACCCTAACAACTATTTTCCAAATCCTTGATTGAAGTGTTTGAAAACCTCTAACAAGGCCACTCCTACCAGGGTGATCTAAATCCTTTAACAAGGTGACAGCTAATAGTTTGTTGTATAATCTTTAATAGGGTTGGCTCCTAACAGGGCTTAGTTGAGAAGAGCAAAAAATAATAACTAGTTGTAATTGGTAGTTTTTCCAAATTGGGTTTCCATGTTAAATCTTGGTATCTCATGTGTTCATGTTATTTGCATTATATTTCTAAAAATAAGTTAACTAAGGTTAATCACACTTAATATATTAAGTTTTGTATCGTTAGTATTAATCGAGTGATGGTCAAGTAACACTAATTCTTAGTGGGTGAACCCACAATAATGGGTTCCACTTTTGTGGGACAAAGAAAATCCAAAAAAATTGCAAAATGCACTAATCACATTTATCATTTGTTCGTGCAAACATATTAAGTATGTTCGTTGTGAACATATATTATAATAGTGTTTGCAGCGAACATATTTTACATTTATTAGGTATGTTGACTACGAACATACCTAATTAATATGTTCGTAGCGAACATATTTTACAGTGACTATGACATTTTTAAACATCATTTTCTTAATTTCATTGTTTATTTTTATAGCCTATTGATTTTGACTTATATGTTGGAGCGAATGTTTATGACTGGTTAGTGTGCCCCATCATTCTCCTCCAAATTCTTTTCATTGCACTATTTTAGGTATGTCTATATGATATTATTTGAATATTTTTTATGTTTTCAAACCATATTTTAATGTTAATTTAATATTTTTATTGTTTATTTATGTTACTTAATTATATTAATTTAATGTTTATAATTTTTTTTGTATATATTTGTTATATATTAAAAAAATATTAATATAACATTAGAAAAAATTAGTATTAAATTAAATAAATATTAGAAAAATAACAATTTAGAAAATTAGAAAAACAACAGTTGAGAATATTAGAAAAATATTAGAAAATATTAAAAAAAATGTTAATTTCTAGAATATCAAAACATTAGATAAAACATTACATAAAAAATATTACATTTAAATATTAGTTTTTATTAGAAAAACATTTTAAAAACATTACATTTAAATATTAGGAAAACATGTTAGAAAATATATTTAAAAAAATATCAGTTTGGAAAATATTAGAAAACCATGAGAAAATATTAGGAAAAACATTAGAAAATATTACGAAAATATTAGAAAAAATATTAGAAAATATTTTTAAAAATGTTAGTCTTGAAAATTAGAAAATATTAGAAAAACATTATAAAATATTAAAAAATAATAGTGTAGAATATTAGAAAATAAAATTTAGAAAAATATTAGTTTTATTAGAAAAGCAAATTAGTTTAATTAGAAACAATTTTTTAAGAAAATTATTAGTTTTATTATAAAAACATTAGAAAAAACAAATTTAGAAAAATATTAATTTTATTAGAAAAACATTAGAAAAGCCATTACATTTTTAAATATTAGAAAAACATTAGAAAATATATTTAAAAATATTAGTTTGAAAAATATTTAAAAACTATAAGAAAATATTAGGAAAAAATTAGAAAATATTAGAAAATATTTTTAAAAATATTAACTTCTTGAAAATTAGAAAATATTAGAAAAACATTATAAAAATATTAGAAAAACAACAGTGTATAATTATTAGGAAAACATTACTAAGTGAAATATTAAAAATTTGTTAATTTCTTGTACAATATTAGAAAAATAAATTAGTATTATAACATTAGGAAATATTAGTATTTAACAATAAAGAAAATAAATTAGTGTATATAACATTACAAAATATTAGAAAAAAACATTTTATATTAGAAAAACATTATAAAATATTTGAAAAAAACATTACAAGATATAAGAAAAAAACATTAAACTTGAATTATTAGAAAATCATTAGAAATTATTTTTAAAAAAATGAATTAGTGTAGAAAATTTAAAAAATATTAGAACGAGCTAGATCTGGACATAACCTTAAAACTAACTATAACCCTAAAAAATAACACTAACCATAACCCTAAGCCTAACTCAAACTCCAACACTAATTTCTAACCCCAACTCAAACTCTAACGCTAATTTGAAAACTCTTTAACCCTAGAGTTCCATAACTGAAACGAGCTAATGTAGCCCTAGGTTGAACTATAACCATAATCTAATCTAAACCAAATTTAACCGAAACCCTTAGATCTAATTTCCTAACTAAAAACTCAAACACTAATATTTACTCATTTACCCTAGAATTTCTTTTTAAATCAAATGCTAACCAAACCCTAATCTTTAACTCAAACCATAAATTAATAATCTGAATTGAAAGTTTCCTTTAAATAAAACCCTAACTTGAATCAAGTTTAAGTAAATAATATATAACTATAATCTCAACCAAATCCTTTAAAATCTAGTTCACTCAAACCCTAATCTAGAAATCATTTGAACTCTTTAGATCAAATCCTAATCTTAATAGATAACTAGATAACCCTAGAACCTAACCCTATCCATCACTAAAATCCTAATCTTTAAACCCTAACTCAAATTGAAACCCTAATCTAACTCAAGTTACCCTAGCTCAAACCCTAGAATGAAATCCTAATCAAATCTGAATCTAACACAAACCCTATTAATATAACCATGTAAGTTCTCTATAGATTAAACTAGGTAACCAAACCTTTAGATAGATCTCTATTTATCAAACCCTAGAATCACATGAGGTAATCTTTAACTTTCAGAAAACCCTTTAATCTAAACCATTTGAACTGTAATCAAACCCTTTATCTAAGTAATTTTACCATTGAGTATACTTGCTAAATCCTTTATAATGTTAACAAGTGAAGATTAGACCTCTTCATATAGTGGTTGTAATCGAAGGTGACTTGAGCTATCCCTTTTAAAACCCTAAGATTAACTAAAATTTCACTTTCAAGTGTATGAAAAAAATAAATTTAAAATGTAAGATATATATGAACAAAAAAAAAATTCAAATAGATTCATGTTTCATGACATTCAAAAAAAATATTTTTCATTAACCATGGTAATCTAATGGATTCAAAAATATTTTTCCTACTCCTTCCAAACAATAGAATAGCTTTAGAAGATAAATAATGTAAGAAGGAAGAAGGAAAATATCTATGCTTAACACCTTTCAATTCACTATGAGATCTTTCATAATATTGACTCCCCTAAGTTTTTTCTCTATCAAGACAAATGTAGAAGTAGATAACATTTAAAACTATTCACACTCAAAGGTCTTTGCAAGGATTTTGATGTCTTAGAGAAGTTTATTATTTATATTCAAAAGATATTATTTCTCATCATTTCACTTGGAGATATGAAAGAGAGTTGAATTAGTAATATATATGTTTCTAAGTGATCACTCTTTTTATACCAATAAATTATCATCACCTGTATAAAGATTCTTAAATATTGATGTGAAACTCTTACACATACATAGGTTGCAATTCTTTCAATACTCTTGATGTTTCAAGTATAACTTTGATATCTTTTGATATCAAGTATTTTTGATCTTCAAGGACTTTCATTTTCCACACTCTATAATTGTTTTGGTTAGAACTTAGCTGATAAGATCCTATTTTCTATGTTTATATATAAAAAAAGCTTCACAATAGTATTTCTTTGTTTTGTTCTAAGCCTGGGATTCTTCAGAAGACATTGACCATCCTTCCTTAAATTTCACTTTCATTCCCCCTATATGTTGATGATGGAACTGTAAGGAAAATTAGGATCTTACCTACGCTAAGGCCTATAATTCTTCTAACATTTTTCCAATATTGACCCACTCTTCGTACAAATTTAATCTCAGTTCAATAAGAATGATAAAAACTCTCTTATTAATTTAAATATTAATAGGATTACAATATATTTTTTTAATTAAGTTATCTATATATACATATATTTAAATTATGTTCATAATTCATTCTCTGGCTTCCACTAGAAACTCGAGTGGTCTAGTATGAACTTGTAAGACATATATATGTGATGCAAGTGTCAACTTATTCAAATAACTTATATTTGAGGACTTGTATTATAGACAAAAACAAACTATAATTGTATATATATTTTTGATAACTTTACTTTATGTCAGTTCTACTTTTAGTTGTGAGCCTTAACTACTATTTCTAAATTATTTTCAAACCCTAATAAATATTATATCCTAACTTCTAAGTCAAACCATAATCTATGTTCTCACACTAGATGTAATGTTACAATCCTAACTGAAAAATCAAACCCTTATCTATCTAGAAATGCCACCCTTTAATCTAACTCTACCTCTAACATGTAAGATTTTAGGTAATTGAAAACTCATTTAACCCTAATTTCTTTAACTCAAACACTAATGTAATCTAGAATTGAATACTCAAACCCTTTTTAATCTAAATAAAATCCTAATAAAACCCTAATCTAACTCATTGAACCCTTTAAGTCAAACCTAGGTACTAATCTTTAATTGGACTAAAGTTCTAAAAACTCAAGTTCCCTTTAACTCTAACTCTAACTCTCATATGTATGTGATCATATAAACTTTATTGATATGTACGTTTGTTACATGTTATCTAGACATGTGATGTATGTTATTACACATATCTTTTAATTTAAATAAAAAATTGTTTGTACTAGACTTAGATAGACATGTGTACATGTTAAAACATATGTATTATATGTACAATTTACAAATTTTATATAAAGTAGCTCCATAAAATGATGTACAAATATGACTTCACATGATCATCTTGCTCATCATCCTACTACAACTCCTATTGTGGCCCTTGTTGTGGATCCTGTTATGGCTTCTGCGGCAACTCCTATTGCGGTTCCTGCTATGGCACCTGATGTGGTTCCTATTGTGGCACTTGATGCAATTCCTATTTTGGCTCCTCATGCAGTTCATTGTGTTACTCTTGGTTGGGCTTGTGATGTAGCTTATGGAGGGGCTCCTATTGTGCCTCATCATAGGGCTCATCATGGGTCTCATGTTGTGGCTCCTGGTGCGGCTCTAGGTGGTGTAGGTCCTAGCATGGCTCGTAGTGTAGCTCCTATTGGAGGTTTTGCACTTGTAGCTCCTGCTGGAGGTCTTGAACCTATAGGTCCTACTAGAGGGCCTATTGCACCACCTCCACACATTGATATTGATGCATTATTTGCATTTTCAAAGCAAGAGGTTGCTAGATTATAGTAGTTTATATTGTCATCTAATGATGGTCTATATAGAGACATATGTGCTACTATATGTAGGGGTTTCGAAGATTTGACTGCTAGATTTAGAGCTCACCATTCATTTACCCTTGACATATTAGCTTCCATATCTAGGTAGCTTAGGGCTAAGATTTCAGGAGATGCATCTTTTGATGATGTTAAGAGGGTGGCCCCCAAAGACATCATCAAATGAGATCTCTTTCCATCATATGAGGGTGCATAGGGTAGGGCGAGAGGCTACTAAGTCACATGATGTAGAGATCCTGTCATTGCTAGCATGATTTGTCCTCATTTTTTAGCCACACATGGTCATTATCCTAATAATGACCATATACCTCTTTATTTTACACAATATCTGTACATTGAGTTCTGCATAGGGTTCTATGTCAACTACTTCTACATTCTATATTATTGTAGATAGGGGTGTGGTTGGATCATAGATTGTGACCAATATCACAGTGCACAACATCTGCCACCTCCAGATGTGAGGTAGTTTGTTGGATAGAAACTACCTCCAGTGACTCTAGTACATGTGGCTATTGCAAATAGAGCTGTCATTGCTTCCTAGAGGGGAGCAATTGATAGCATTGGACACATTACATTTGCAGTTGCTAGTATCACATCTAATTCTCTTGGTCTTTATATTCACAGTTGACGAAGTAGTCTAGGTCGACCATCTTCAGAGGCATCTAGCAGCACTTTAGGAACCTCCTTTGATGACACATATAGAGGTGTTGGATTACTAGTACTAGGTGATGTTAATGCTCTTTGAGGACAACATACACATATGGATTTAGCACTATATTTTTTGAAGGATATATTGCACAGTATTAGTTATATTTTTGATACACAAGGGATGCCAGTTCACTTAGTGATGGATACCATTAGAGACCATCAAAGCCCCATAGTTCCATAGGTACAGACCACACCAATGGCAGTCAATACCCCTTTGTATAGCTCACAACATTCTGCACTAGGCTTACAACACTCTACAAATGGCTTGGGCATACAAGTTGGAGATGTTAGGATCATAGCTGAGGGCCTTGATGATTTTGGTGAGTAGTTACGATGACTTTTTGAGACTGATACTAGTTTGAGCATGGGATTATAATCATACATGGACATGTTATTCAAACCCAACACTAATTCTACACCATTACCCAGCTAGTTACATAGTCCACTTCACTCATCATTACTAGTAGTTGGAGATTGTGGTGCTGAGGGTGGTTCAATATGTGTCAAAGTTTCAGGAGATGATGCTAGAGTACTAGGAAATATTGATGTTTTAGGTAGTAGAGGTAAATTGATAGATGATATGATGGAGTCTTCTTCAAATCATCTTCCACCTCCAAAGACCCAAGTACACACACACACACACACACACACATAATTTATTTTTAAATTTAAATAAATGAAATTAAAAAATTCAGCTCAGATAGATATTTAATTTAAGAACTATAATAAATCATGCAGGCACAGGTCATCGAGCACATGATTACATCTAGTGTTGGGTCAAGACATGTACATCAGAGAGATGATTCTATTGAGGCACCCAATAGTGCTCAGGTATAAGTTTTAAATATTTTGTAAAGTTATTTATGTTTCAAACTAGATATGTATGCACTCGTACTTAATTTGAACATGTACACACACACACACACACACACACACACACACAGGTGTGTGTGTGTGTGTATTTCTAGATAGTTCTAATGTGTGTGTGTGTGTATTTGCAGGGCTTAGTTGATGCACCTCAGCCACAGGATGCATAGGAGACTTGATCAGAGTGTCGTTCTATTTGTATGCATCTTGAGGGGTCCCTCTAGTAGTAGTAGATTTATATATTAGATGCATGCATTTATATATTGGAGACTTTGTATATATTCTAGAGACTTACATACACATATGTATTTTAGTACCTCAATGGCATACATACATATTACACTAATTATTTGACTATTTAGTCCTTCAGTAGTTGGATGGTCACATGTATATGAATTTTTATATTTTGTTACATGTATACATGTTTATTTGAGACTTACAGTTTGCATATGTATGTATTTTAGTATCTAGTCTATATTAGACGTAGATGTTTGTTCTTGAGACATACATGTATGTGTATTTTTTTAAAATTTTAGTAGAACATTCTTCATCAATTAGATTATAGATTTTAAACTTTAGATTTTATTACATGATCATTATAAAACTTTATTGTGATTATTATAAAATAATCAAATAATCAAATTTGTTAAATCAATTAGTATGAAGTTAGAAGGATACATATTAGTTAAGTTAAATCATCAATTAGTATGGCTAAAGATAAATATTAGTTTTATGTGGACAAAAATATGCTCTAGAACTAGGTAAGCCAGTACATTATTTTTAAAAACTTTTACAAAATATAATATTTAAAAACATATTAATAAACTAATTTAAACTAAGAGTATGACCATACAATAAACTAACATTAATATATAGTTTTTTAATAAACTAATGATAACTAAGAACTTATGATCTTACAATTTTAAAAATACATTTAATTCAAGATGAAATTGAATAGTTTGAATAGAATTTGATAAAATAATTAAAATATATATATTAAATTATCTTTGATACATATCTATCTAATGATTGTGTAAGTTCTGGACAACTAACTTACATAGATCAAGCCTATTTAGATTAAGTTATTATTAAATTCATCCATGGTATGTAATTAATAAATTATTAATTTATATAGTTTTTTAATAAACTAATGATAACTAAGAGTATGATTGTACAATTAAAAATAAATTTAATTCAAGATGAAATTCAATAGTTTGAAAAGAAGTTGATATTTAAGAATTCTAACATATTAAATTATCTTTGATACATATCTATCTAATGATTGTGTAAGTTCCAACTAACTTGTATTGCCTATTTATATTAAGTTGTTATTATTAAATTCATCCATGGTAATCAATATTATTGAAATGTATGTACATTTAAAAACAAATTAATAAACGAATAAACTAAGAGTTATGGCCTTGTATAGTAAACTAACAACTTTAAATTAATTCAAATTATTATTAAAAAAATCTCAAAGGTTAGTTCAACCATGATCTACACTTATAACATGTAATATCTTCTCATGATCTTCACTATCTAGTCTCCACTTGTGACGTACACGCTTAAGTTTGACTAGATGTAGACAAAGCCTGGTAGCAATGACCAAGTGGATGTATTGTAAAACCTTGTTGTCAGGTTGATAATCAACAAAGTGTATTCCATGTTGGACTATTTTGTCTTGCTTCAAATATGCTCCCTCTATCACAACATAACCTACACCACAAATTTAAATATTTTAAAATTTGATAGATATAAAGTTATATATATATATATATATATATATATATATATATATATATATATATATATATATATATATATATATATATATATATATATATATATATATATATATATATATATGCACACATGTATGTATAATACCTATGGGGAAAAACATTCCATCACTTTCTTCAAGATCATATAACTTTGTTCTCTCTGCAGTTCATCACAATAAATAATAACTAACACCTTCATGATTTCCAGGCTCAACAATCACTGCAAAGACATCTCCTACATAAAAAGTATACATACATGTGTACAATATCTATAAGATAGTTCAAATTGATAATTAAATAACAAGTTGAAATTAATTGACAAGTTGAGATTAATTTTTATGATACTCACCCACTTTTAGCAATCCAGAGATATGTTTATAATCATTAGAAATCAATGGAATATCATTAAAAAAATTATCATCTTTATCAAATGTATCGGTAACATCAAGTGGTACCAAGATCTATGCACCTATATATCCACGTGTTTGATTGATGCATTCTTGATAGTCTTCATCAATGCAACTGTCACAAAAACATGAGTATTCTCTTGTCTTCAATTTCCAATTGCAATTATTTGTACTCATGATTGAATGTAAGGAACATGTCTTTTCTATCCTCTTGCAACCATGCTTGTTTTTTCTATTAACACCTAAAAGTTCATTAAATTGAAACTATGGAGAAATTAAATTTAAACTTCAATGAATTGAAAGATAAAACTTAACAATAAAATTTTATAACTTAATTTCATAAAATTTAAATAGATTTACACATCCATACCTGTTATTTCCCAAAAGACTCTATATGGCACCTATCAAATCATTGTTGATGATGTCTCAACCTTGTCTGATGCAAAATGTGTCTTAAACCACTCAACAACATCATGTGCATCATTTACACAAACTCCGTGATATTTCAATTGATACTTTTGTAGAGCACATTTGATGGAATCTCTAACACCATCATGTTCACCTTTTCCATGGCCACTCTCGAAGAAATTCCATATTTGTTTTATATTCTCATTGTGATGATATTGACATAATGCACAAAATGGTCTAGATGATTTGATCTATGCAGCACATCCATCAGACCAAACATAATGTTTATCAACATTTATGTCTCTTTTTTTCAAATAAGAAAAGAACATATTGAAGCAATGTTCTACATCATGAATGCCATGTTCTTTATACTCACTTATACAAAAATGATATTCTTTTTTAATTACTAATGCTCGAACTGTACTCTAAACACCATCCAAATCTAATTGTGCATGTCTATAACAAACATGTACCATAATAGTGACTAGCTTAGAAAAGAAATAATCTAATTGAATTTATTTTTGATGAACAAAGGAATAGTTTTTTTTCAAAATCAACAATTGATACAATCATTCCAAGTGGGAAATTATCTCTAAAAGTTTGAAACTAGTGTGCTTGCCACTTTGCAAAATATGCATGATGAATATAAGGTTGAATCAAATTCTTAAATCTATCCATAAATGTTAGAATAGGTAACTCCTCTTCAACATATTCCAACCTTTTTGTCTCTTTCCCCAACTTTGTTTCATTCTTCACATATTTGGAAATTTTGCAATTCAATTTTTTTGTTACATCAATATTTTCAATTTTCAAAGGAAATAGAGCCAATTCACCACATGTTTCATATAATCCCTTGATGTAATTTGCTTGACTATTGGATCATCTATTTTATCACATAGAATGTATAATATAAATTCACTTCTCCTACTAGGAGGAGCGGCATGAAAACCATATGTGTCTTCTACAAACTTTCGAAATACCTAATAGTGGAGATCAAACTCAATATGATGATGACAACATGTTTCAAACACTTTGTTTGACATCACAAAGTATGGCTTCAATTTTTCAAATAATGTTTGCCCAACTTTTACATTAAGATGTTCACTACAAAATGACACATATAACTCATGCTATGTTGTGTCCAATCAATATTTTGTATGATGTTCATATTGACCAGATGTAATCCTATGCCTAATAAGATCTCTACTATTTGATGAAGGATGAGTGTTATCAATCCAAAATTATATGAATAATTTTTTTGATAACTCTTCAATTCTATCAGAATGAGTTGCTCTACACATGATTGCCCAATTGCCCTCCATAGTACTGTCATCCACAATTAATCTTCTCTTAACATATTCTCTCATTGTTTTCCTACTAAAACCCATTTCAAATGAAATTGAAGATATTTGTCTATTTTGGGTCATATTCTCATTTACAATAGACATCAACATCACTTTTCTTGCCATAGAATTTTCTTTATTTTGAGAGTGTTTTCCTATGTTTCTCAAACCTTGTTTAACATTTTCAATCACATTAGTTTGCATGTTAGAAAATATTTTGTTCTTTAATGTTGTGTCTACACCTAAAAATTTCAATGCCTCTTGAAACTTCTTTTGTGTAAGAAAAAGTGAAATTAATTGAGCTTGTTCAAGTGTTTCAATGTTATCAAATTTAGTCATAATTTCTCTTATCTTCTTATTCATTAACCTTTTCTTAGACAAACTTAAGGGCTGAACAGTACTTGCAAGTCTTCTCAATTTATCCACATCCATTTTAAGTAAATGATCTAAATTTTTATGAGAAATACCATTGTTTATAGATTGGATAGTAATTATAAGTTCATCCATACCAGTTCCTACACCTAATCTCGACCCTTCTCTAACTTTTGTTACTAGAATTTCTATAGGGAGCGACCTTGAGCCTTCTCCAACATTCATTTTTTGAGATTCTGTAGTGAAAGATTATATTCATTCTCTAACTTCTATTATTTGAACCTCTATAGGGAGTGATCTTGAACCTTCTTCAACATTCATTGTTTCAGATTTTGTAGGGAGTGTTCCTGACCTTTCTCCCATATCCACTTCTTCTACTTCTGTTGAGCCTTCTTCAACATTTCCTTCACCTTGTTGATTTTTTGCAACAAATTTATAAATAAATCAAATTAGATAAAAAATAAGATTGAAATATAATTAAATTTAAGATCATAAAAAAATTTTAATATATAAAATTACATACCTTGTTTAATTAAATGATAATGTGCAACAGTCTTCTGAAGATTTCTTTGTTCTACTTTGTCAGATCTCTTCCTTACATATTTGTTTTCCCTTCCTTTGTTTTTTTGCATTATAAAATCATAAAAATAAATTTACCTCTTACCTCAAGATAAATTTCATGCAATAACTATATAAACATGTTGCCTAGTATGGCTTCATAGTACAACTTCACATTATTTTAAAACTAAGCTATCTATTGTTGACATCAGCATTTTTTTGAATGTTCGTGCAAACATAAACAATGTGACATGTTCAGTAGAACATGTTAAATTGAATTTTTTCCTGCTAGAAAACTTAGGTGTGTATATTCACTATGAACACATGTTCAGAACAAACCCATAAAATATGTTCATTGCAAACACTATGTTTGCAGTGAACATGTCAAATTACAAAATTTTGACCCTCTTTTCTGAAAAAAATAAAATTGGCTCTTTTGAAACCCAAAATTGAAACTTATTGATCTCCTATTGTAAAATAAAAAATGATAATTTTTGTTGCTTGAAGCAAGCTTTCCAATGACTATAATTGTAATACATATTATATTCATTAAGACTTTCAAATATGAGTTTAACTCATTATAGGTTCATTACTGATTAAACATCAATTGACTTTGACACTTCGAAAAAATTAGTAAATTAGGTCAATTTTTTTTTGAAAAATATCTAGGAAATAGTTATTGAGATAACTTTCTATTAAGAAAAAAAAAACAAGATTTACAATAAATTGAGTTCAAGTTATCTGTGTCAAAATGAACGTATGTCTGAATTACAATTGGTGTCACTTCAAAACTACATAAACTATCCAATATTCAACCAAATTTAATCAAACCAAATGTATCCTCTAGATATTGATGTTACAAATCCAACATTGAAAGAATTAGCTCATTATCTTTTCTAGAAAATAAGTTGTGTCAAATAGACTATCACTCTTTAAAAGTATTGAATTTTAACATGTACCACTTTTTAGAGAAGAAGAAAAATTGACATAAATAATTTTTTTTTAAATTAAAAAATATGGTTATAAAGTAGGAATAGAGTACTACAAATCACTATTTTATGTGATCTTGAAATTATTCATAGTTTTAAAGATATAGTCACTCGAACGTGAGGTTTGTTTCAAAAATAATGATTTTAGTGTCAAAATTGGTCAAAAAGTGGAAGCCATTATTGTGGGATCACAAGTGTAAACTAAGCTATACGATGTTAATCAAGTGATTCTGTGCTAACCTAGTTGTAGTAGTTTCAATAGAGTTTTGGTTTTGTATTATTGACATATTAAGGGACTTGGATTTTTCTTTGTTGTAACTATGTCACCCCTCCCCTCTTAATTACTCCTCTTATATTTCAAACAGACCTTATGGTCAAATCATTTTTCAATTAGTACCAAAACACTTAATCATTTGGTTGGTCACATTGCTACCCAAGCTTCATAGTGTTAATTGAGTTGTTGTATTGTTAACTAAGTCTCATAGTGTTAACTAAGTTGTTGCAATATCAACCAAGTAGAAAGTAAGTGTTAACTAAGAAGAGAACAGAGACATTATCAACCGAGCTCAATGTCAACTAAGTTCTACTGTGTTTTCTGAGTCATCAATGTTAATTGAGTTTATGCTACTCCTAAGTGATCAATGTGGACCAAGCACTGGTGTCAATTGAGCATGAGATTTTTCTAAGTTCACTATTTTTTTAAGTGTAATATATATCACTCGACTAGTCTTAAGAACCTTAGTATTAGCAGTGAGCCAATTTGGTGAAGATTGTTCAATTTGGTATTGTAGTAGACTTCAAAAGGTAATTATTTGGATTGGTATATATGTAAGGTATCTTTTCATATCCAAATGGAAGAGTATAATGAAGAAGCATAAGTATGACTCTGAATTAGAAGACTAAAAGCTACAAGAAGTATAAGGAATAGAAGAGTCTCATCTATCACAACAAGGTGATCATTCTACATAAAAGGAATCTCATTTAGCAACCTAAGTTATAGAGAAGTGATCAACAACTACTTCATCCTATCAGTTATGTTAGTCAAATCCTCTAATGAGGTGGACTCAACAATGTTATATAAAATATCCTAAGTACATACTTCATTGTATTGTATAAATCCTTTTACAAGATGGACCTAATAGTCCTTATTGCTCTTAATAGGGTAGATAATCAAAAGTGATCAATTGCAAGCCTTACCAAGACAAATTTATACTATAGTACTAAAGCTTGTGAGTATCATCTCCACCCCAATTTTACATTTTATTTGGAAGGTTTCTAGATCACCAATATTGTGTAAAGTGTTATGAATGTTTTAATGCTTTCAGTCTCATATGTATAAAATTATTTTAGATTATATTGTGAAGGATTAATTGGTAAATTCAAGTAAAAAATTTATTGATTCCTGATTCACCCTCCCTTCTTAGTCACGTATATTCTACATTTCTAATAATTGGTATTAGATAATTGGTTCCCAAATTAGAATTTTAGCATATTGAGAAAAGATCCGTGGTAATGGAACTGTATAGACTAGAGAAACCTATTGAAAATGAAAAGTTGGATCTATGATTGGCCATGGAAAAATTCAAGAGAACTAAGGTGAAACTCTCTTAATCCTTCCAAAGAACAAAAGAACTATTAGCAAAAATGACTAACAATCTCTACATGGAAGAAAGAATTGATGGCATTTGCCAAGAAAGAAGTTCAGATGAAGCTAATGCAACAATCAAAGATCTACTTGAAAATGATCTCATTCTACATGAAGAAGTCATAAAACTAACAAGAGAGCAAGAAATTCAATGAGCCAGAATGTGTGGAAACATGTAACAAAAGGCCATGCAAGAAGAAGAGAAAATATTGTTATTTGAAAGGATAGAATTTAAGGATAATGAAATTCAACACCTATCTCTTCAGCAAGAAGATTTGATAAGTCAACTCAATTGTGCAAATCAAGAACTTATCGACTTGAGGACAAATAATGAAAGATTGTAGAATGATCTTAGCATAGAAAGGTAAACTAATGAAAGCATGATGAAATATAAAGAAATCATGAATCAATTGAATGAGAAAACTCAATTAAAACATAACAAGGATCTTAGAAGAAAAAAAGGCCTACATGTAATCATTATAGAAAGACAAGGCATACTTCAAATAAGTGTTGGAGTAATGGTAAATCAAAGCTTAGCAGAAAATGTTACAATTGTAACAAACAAGGACATAGAGAAAGTGAATGGATGGAGAAAAAAAGTTTGAAGGAAAATGTTTTAATTACAACAAACAAGGATAAAAATATTTAGAATGCAAAACTAGGAGACAGAATCTAGTAGAACAAATTGTGAAAGTTATGTTTGGTTAGGATTATAACACATGGTGCTGATGTCAATTGTATGGTGACTATTGACACATTGTATAAAATTGCATAAGAACTTACATGAGGAAGATAGACCCTACAAGGAGATTTTTTGTATGCAAATAACTTGGACATCTAGCTATAAATTGTATGAATTGAGCTTTAGTTGAAGATGAAAAGACAACACATATTGATAATATTAGAAGTAAAATGAGGTAACAATGGACAAATAAATCTCTAGAGAATGTAAGTCAAAGTCTTGAAAATGTTTACACCCAAGTCATTGAGTTTGGTGACTTAATGATTTCAAACTGATTATCCATAGAGATCATTGGAACTGTGATATAGAAGCAAAATCCTATATTAGTTTTTGTCAAGCAAGCAAGAAGATCCAAAGTAGTATTTTAGATGCATTAGATCACTGGGTTGATGACCTTACCAAGAAAATTCAAGTTGGATGACCTTACCAAGAAAATTTAGGTTTCTAAACTAATCGATATTGGAGGTAGGTGGCATCTACCAAGTTCAAAGTTCTCACTAAGTATAGATGGAGTATATTGAGTTTGAGGCATGACTGAGCTGATGCTTACTCAATTAAAGATCAAAGGTATCTGCCGAGTTGAAGACTTATTTGAACATCTCATGCTTGTTGAGTTTAATAGGTTGTCACCAAGCTACCATTTGTATGATAAATTAATGGTGATTTAAAGATATATTTTGATTAAAAGGTAGAATCAAAGGTTTTCATTTTTCATCATGAATTAAGAGTGAATAGAGAAGAGATTTCAAGAGCCCCCAAGTGATTTAGAGAGAATTTTTCAAAGTTTATTCTTTCTTCGCTGAGAAATATGGAATCCTCATCCAACATAAAGGTTAAGAATGGTTCCAAGATATTGATAAGGAATATTGTGTGTAAAGCCTTGACATTCAAGATTTGTATAGTGAATGCAGAAGAATTGGACCTAGTTGGCGCACATTCATAGATTCTACCAAAAGTACTATTGATACATGATATTAGAATATTTTATCACTATCCTATTCAAGAATTGGGAATTCTAGAGATGAATCAAGTGTATGAAGCACTATGCGCGGAACAAAACCTAAAACCAAAGCATAAACACCTAGAAGTGAAGGGTTTAACCCAAATTTTGCATATGCTAAGGGATTTCCAAATAAAGTGGATTAGGTTTATCCTAAGTTGTGTTCACGACATGCAATTTTGGGTCGATCAGCCCATTCAAACTAGAAAGAAAATGATTCATAGGGTTACTAGGTTTCCCATGCTTGATAGAGCCAAAACTACAAAAACCATAGGTTAGGTAACTGAGCTAGTGAAGAATACTATTGTCGAGTGGGATGGCAATTGGACGAAGCTAAATAGTATTACAAAAATGGAGATCAAATTTGATATTCATCTAATTGCACACAAGATATACAATTCTAACTAACTAAATAGGTCCCATGTGAAGCTATGGACTTGACTTACATGGTGGTCAAGAACAACCTATTTTTTGACCTCACTAAGTTGTAGCTGAACTAGTTGAGCAAGAATATGGAAAGCATCTGAGCATCCAAGACAAATCTATGTAACTTTGGCTCACTTTTGGAATGTTATTCTTTTATGTAACTAATTTTTTTTCCTTACAAGGGAAATGTAGTATAGATAAAGGATAGACCCAATGTATATTAGATCAATCAATTTATAGTTGAAATGCAAGATAACTTTGAGGGCATCATGGATGCATATTTTGAGACTTTTAAGGAAATAATGCAGAGTAGGTTTAGAATACCTAACCAGCTAGTGGATGATCATGAACAAGACATATGTTTCCTTGTAGACTCTGACAAGGTACATATTTAGCTAGTTAGGCCTATAGTTGAATGGGTAAGACCTCTTGGTTATGAGGTAAATCTTGATGATATTAAGGACGCCATTGAAGCTCTTGTCAATGAGCTTGTGAACCCTAAAGTATCTTATTTTGGAACCTATAAAGAGACAAAAACTAGGATTTCTCTTGAAATCAAGATTCCTTAGATTCTGGAGAGAGGAAGGGAGAAGGTTGAAAATATTAAGAAGGAGAATGTGAAATTAGGTTCCCCTTTTCTACTCACAAAAGGAAAAGGGGATGACATTGAAGAAGAAGAAGAAAAAGAAGCAAAGGAACATGAAGAAGAGGAAGAGTAATAAATAGAAGAGGAACCTCCAAATAAAAAGGGGAAATTAAATATTACAAAAGAGCTAGAAGGTCATCTCCTTCCTTTTTCACTAGAAGGCCTGCCAAGTCAAGCAAGAAGCTGAGACTTCAACATTAAGAAGATGATGAAGAAGAAGAGCACCATGTAAATTTTAAAAATTATGCTCCTACCTTTGAAGAAAGATTAAGAAGACTTGCATAAGGAGGAGATAGGGCATATTTCAAATCTCTTAAATATGAATCAAGTAAGGAAGAGAAAAATTAGATTGGAGAAGTCTTAGTGCCAAACATGGCTAAATATAAATAATCTCTAAGTGAATTCAAAAATTAAGTTCTAGATATTATACTTAAGGAAGTGGCACATCATTGGAATAATTTTGTAATGGTTTCCAAGTGTTGTAATTACAATAGGAAAGGTAAAATTCTAGGAAGGGGTTGGGGGGGGTTGGGGGGGGGTGGTGTGGGTTGAATCAGTAGTTTTAACTTTGACTCATTAAACATTCACCACACACATATCTCATAAATTCAATAAGTAAACTGAAATACCATGTAAATCATGTACATTTAGATCATGTAAACAAGTAAGCATTCACACATATATGACAGTAGACATGATTACCCAAAAACCCTCCAATGAGAAGGTAAAACTAGGGTGGTGATGACACCAACAAATCTTCACTACTATAGTAATAAATTGTATTCAATGAAGGTTACAATGTTTGATCATAAGACATGATCTATCCCGCGAAAGGTCTATCATATTAAACGCTTACAAAGACTATTAGGTCTTACCCTATTAAAGGATTTCAACACCCTATTAAAAATTTTCCTTATTAAAAGACTTCAAATCACAATAAAGTAAGCACCTTGTTAGAGGATTTCAATACAGCCTATTAGGACTACTCTATTAAGAAATTTAACTAATTCACCTGTTAGAATGTCTCATCATTGATCCTACAATTTAGCACTTTGTTTCTTGATGATAGATCACTTATAAACTGATGTATTCTTGATTCTTCTTGATCAGATGTCTCTTTGATATTTACTATTTCCTTCTTTTGTTCTCCTTTAACTAATTCTACAATGTAATTTCAATTCATGACTCCTTAGCCACCATGAATTTCCTATTTGCACATTCAAAACTTCTCTATTTTCTCCTTCCACACACATACGAAGTTTAGGGTTTGTCCTCCTTAAGAAGACCTAAGTGACTTAGGGTTAGGTATGGATTAATGGTTGTGATTCATCCATATTTTTGCTTAAACCTTCCCTTTACCTGATTGGATGCATGCAATTCATATGGATTCCAACTTAAGATCTGTCCTTATCACCAAAATATCAGAATTCAATCTATAAGTTAGCTCAAAAATGGTTACCATAGTAGTTTGTGCCAATAAAAACAACTACGAAAAAACTATGTTACTCGACATCTCTAGTCTCTAATGCTCAACATATACTAATTTCTATACTATGACTTGGAATCTAAATTAATTAACATGCATTTCTTATTAGGCTCCTAAATCACTCGACATACACTATCTGCTAAGCACTTGAGTGAATCAGCACATGAGTGACTCGACACTCATCATGGACTCGGTATGTGTTACATCCCAATTTTTGACCTAATTTAAAATATAGCCATTGAGGTTCATGTGAAGTTAGTTGATAGTTAATATGGTTATAATCCTATGAAATTTTAAGATGGTTAGTCGTAATAATTTCAAAATGAAGACAACAAGCTAGTTGATCATTTATTCATGGAATTGAGAAGAAGGTTAACTGTTATGATTACTTATGGTTAAATAATTTATAATTTAACTATGGAGAATTTCCTTGTAGGAAACACATCAAAGGTGTGGAAACATTGTTAGAAAAGAATTAGGTAGGAGGATCACCATCACTAGGTAAATGGGTTGAGGACCTAGTGACTTGAAACAGGATACATCTGTGGGATCCGCATGAGCTATTTAAATAAATAAATTGAGAAAATAATTGGGTTAAAATATAAAATGTTTCTCAAAGGATTTTAATTTATCTTTCATCATATTATTTTAAGAAATATTTATATATGTGCATATAATATAAAAATGATTTGGCACCATTATAATTTAATAATTTAATAAGGTGATGTTTACATGTACATATAAGATTATAATAATATTTGAATTATAATAACATTTGAATTATTATAATATTTGAAGTGTAATCTTCCAACTCTATTCTTTCTAATTTAATATTATTTTCTTTTAAATGATAACACTTGGCAAGATAAGTCAATTTAATATTCGGCAATTTGAATGGTCTTATAATCTTTCCAACTTCTCTTCCAACCTTTTTATTTTCTCTTCCCTCTCTTTTTCCAATCAATTTAATACTTAGAATTTGAATGGGCATATAATCTCTTAAAATCGATGGAAGCCAAGAAGTAATGACTCTTTCATTTAAACTAAAGCCAAGTTTGGAAGTCAAACATCTTTATATTAATCCAACTTCCTTGCTATAGGAGAGACATTCAAAATATAACCTTTGCATTAATCCTAACTTCTTATGCTATTTTTTTCAGAGTTTTTCTTGTTTCCATAACACCCAATCTTTACATTTATCATTTTTTGCTTCTATGAAATTACCCTTGCAGTGAATTTATAAGCTTATTTGAATTCCATTTCCTTATTACACAAGTACCTAGCTAAGAAGAATATATAAATGCATTGAAAGAGATGGGATCATATTCTATAGTAGCTGACTTCTTGTCGACAATGATTTACATCCTTACCCATAAATACTTATGCCTTCTTTATACAGATTTCAAAGTTCTATTGTGATGAATTCTTGCAATATTATTTGTAAAGCTTTGTTCAAGAAACTTTTCATATAGGTATCCTTTCTAAAGATATAAGTTGATATTCACTGTAGAGACATCTTTGAGCAATAGGAGGAAAACTGATTCAAATCCATTTATAACTTCTCATACATCTCCAAATTCCTATCAGGTCATGAGTTATTAATTTAGATTCTAGTTTACCAATGTTTATTTCATTTTCTATAGCAGTCAACTAGGTTCTGAAATTTCTTTCTAATACATGATCACTGTATAATTCCATGTCATTATTAATGAATTCCTTCTTAACTCTCATAGTTCTAGAATCATCATAAAAAGGAGTCAAATATTATCTCTTAAGGAAGAGTTTCTAAGTGCAGTTATGCCTAGATGTATGTTGTTAAACTTGAGAATATAATTTATTTTATCATAGTTCATGATAAGATATTCAAATTAATGAACCTTTTAGAAACTATGCCAAGGGTAGCTTGCTCATTTTTCCAAGAAACACCTAGAATTCAGTAGTGGTGTAGGAATGATTGGTGAAGAGATGAAAATAGTAGATTTCTCATTATATTCCAAAAGACTTGAGATTCATTGGTTGTATAGCCATAAAATGGTGAAGAGGTTGATGGCACTCAAAATTGCATTCCCATTTTGAGTGTCCATTCCAAATTTTGAGTCACTTTGTGCCCCCTATGAATGATTTTTGTGCATATGTACCTGATTGTCATATTAAGGCCTAAGAGGTGTTTTATGTTTCTAACACCTTACATTCAGCCTGCCTATGTGTTTTATAATGATAAACTGATGTTCCAAACCTTTTTGCAAAGTTCCATGTTGAGTAATGTTTAGTTCTGCATTTTCGTCCAAGTGTCAAACAATGATTAGAGGCCCAATTTTCCTTTGAATATCTTTTACCCAGTTAAGATTCATGACTGACCATTTTGAGGATGTTTAGTATGCATACTGTCAGAACTAGGAGGTTTTGTGATTTTGGGGCATCCTCGGTGAAAAATGCAGATATATGTTTTCAAATGAAATTGGGATCAGATATAGCCAAAATTACATCAAATTTGACTTCATGAGAAACTTTAAAGATGATTTGGTTATTTTAAATGAAGTTGGTTGCAATGAAGTTTTTGTTGGAAAGAGCAGACGAAGACATGACTAAATCAAATTGAGGACTCATGTACCATGGATGTGTATATGATATTTTCTTCTAGAGATATTTTTCAAATTGTTTTAGGGTGATATATCAGATATTTTTGCATCATTTATAGTTTTAATTGTAGGTAGATGAAGGAAGATCAGTTTCAACAACAATTAGATTGAAGACCATTTCAGTGGAACACATGTCAATTTTAGATTCCATATCCTCAAATATCTTCTTTTCTATATATTCTTTCTTCTCTACTCTTTGTAGGGGTTCTAATTTTTATGACTACCGAGAGCACAAGGTTGTCTCCAATTTTAGAGTTGTGATACCATTCTCAGTATTGCTCTATTATGAACAGTAGTATTGTATTTCTTTTGAATCATTTTATACTATACAGTCATTCATTTTGTATTTTCTAATTTTCACATATAGATGATGTATTGTTTTCAATGAAATTAATACAAGAGCTTTATTTTCTTTAATTTCATTTTGATTCTCATCTCCTTCCTCTATTGTCTACAATGTTTTGTGTTTAATAACTAAGAGCTTAAACTCAATTGCAATCCCTTAAGGTTGTATGTCTAGATAAATTTTCTATTGGAATAAAGATCCATGTAAATGCTTATTTACATTGACTGGGTTGCAATTTTCATAGGAGGATATTACCATAAGTACGAGATTTTTTATGAAGATTGATGTCTATTTGCAAGTTAGACAGATAGATTAGATGTCTAGATATATGAGTATACTTCAAGTGTCCATGTTTATTTTAAGGTTTAGTTGATGTCCAAAGGATAAGGGACTGGTTAGCTATTGCATACTCGAGTTATGCTAAGATTCAAATTATCAATCAAATATCTTTCCCTTTATGTTTAAAAGTTGAAAGAGTTTCCCTCACTTGGTTTATCAGGTTCATGTGCTCTATTATTAGCTATTTCACCCATGAATGCTTGCATAAACATAGAAGATTAAGGTATTTCATCTATTATCTAGATTCAATTGTATGCCTTACATTGGTACAATATAAAGAATCTAAGGTCCACCCACCCAGGTCTTGCAAATCTTGAAGAAGACGAAGAAGGAATTATGCCTTATAGTTGGCCCAAGATCAGCAGTCAAGTGCATCCATTATAGGAATTTACTAGCCTTAGATGTATTGGTATAGTTTCTTGGTTATTTTGAAATCTATTGAATTAGGAGCCAAAAAAATGGCGACTTTGTTGAGGGAAATGATGGTGAATAAACCTTGTTAAAAGGACAAGAATCTTTGGTGTAAATTGAATATTTTAGTCCTATTTTTTAGGATGGTTTTGTGTTTCCCAATTTTGTTTTTTTTGGAATTATAGATCAAGTAACTAAGAGGGGGGGTGAATCAGTTACCACAAAAACAAATCCAGATCCCTTAGATGTCTTAAATAACTAGTTACTGCTGATACATGGTAAACACTTCAAAAAAATGCTATAACTTAGTAGATTAACTTGTTACTAATCTTTACGCATTCATAATTATTAGCATGCATGCAAAAGTAAATAACATGAACACAAGAGACACTGGCTTTAACATGGAAACCCAATATGGGAAAAACCACCAAGTAACTAGCTATCAATTTTCACTCTTCTAAAGTGAGCCCTGTTAGGAGCCAACCTTGTTAAAGGTTACAAAATACACTATTAGGTGTGACCCTATTAGAGGATTTAATCAGCCTATTAAGAGTGGCCTTGCTAGAGGTCTTTAAAACAATTCAACTAAACTGTCACCTTGTTAGAGGATTTACAAAATGGATGCTAAACCAACTCTATTAAGAGATTTTGAAATCACTGCTACAATGGTTAGAAAGTAACAATGAATTGACTTGAATATGATGCAACTAAATTTTTTGATTAAAAATATCTATTCTACACCATTAGATCCTCCTTGATCAAATATAGCTTTGTTGCTCCTCAATGATATCTAATCATCCTTCAAAATTTGCTCTCACAATAATCAGTCCTCCTTCATATTCATATCACATCAAATCCATCACACACACTTAGAATTCACAACTTGACATCTTATATATACCACTTAGATTATCAAGTTGGCTCATTCACAAATTACATTTACCAATAAACCATACATTAGTTGGCTACAAGTATTACATTAAACAAATAAATTTTATTTTAAAAAAAAATGAAATCCTTCATTGGCCAACCTAGCTCAGTAAACACTAATTTAGAAAAAATTTCTTGAGTTAACCATCTCAACTTGGTTAACACTGCAAAATCTACACAATCCTTTGGCTACCGAGTGAACTTGGTAAGAACTAAATTTCCTTTGCTAATCATGAGAGCTCAGTAAGAACTATCTCTATTGTATTTCCCTTTGATGACTGAGTAAGCTCAATAGACACTAAATTTCCTTTGCTAACCTTGAAAGCTTGGTAAGAACTATCCGCACAAGGTAAAATCTGAGAATGCTCAATAGACACTATAAATATTCTTGCAAACCTTCTGAGCTTAGTTGACTTTGTCTTTTTCCTTGCTAACCAATTGATCTTGGTAGACTCTGATTGATAACTGATATGACATTTGTGTAACATCAAAGACAACACACAATCTAACAATTGTATCCAACAATCTCCCTCTTTGGCATTGATCTCAACACAACATGTCATAGTAGAATGAAATTTGAAAACAAGTCTTTTCTAACAAAATGCTTCTCCCTCTTACATTTCATTCCACAAAACTCATCAAATACAATAATCTCCCTCTCTCATAGTAATCTCTCCCTCTTGCACAAAACTCTCTTTTTCTTGCAAATTTTAGAAAGATGTGACAGTAAACTCTCCCTCTTTGACAACACATGCCAAAAATGACACAACTCAAAATGAATTTAACTATACCTTAAGTACTTATTCATATGCAATGTTTTCATTAATTTGCTACATCAACTGATAGATCTTCAATTCTGTTCCTATTGATGCATCACTAAAACTGTATTTTAGTGAGCTTCTGATAGGGGAATGATCCCTAACTTACCTCTTAGATATAAGAATTCATCCTTAGGTAAAGGCTTTGTGAATATGTCAGTAATTTGTTCCTTTGTATGGACATATTCCAATCTCATCTCCTTATCCTGCACCAATTCTCTAACAAAGTGATATTTTATAGCAACATGCTTGGTTTTTGAATGCATGACTAGATTCTTGGATATGTTAATTGCACTTGTATTGTCACAAAACATAACAACATGTTCTTTAATCTCTACCTTCATGCCTTCCACTAATTGTTTAAACCAAACAATGTTTGAATAGTTTAGTGCTGCTGCAACATATTCTGCCTTTGTTGTGGATTGGGATGTACAATTTTTCTTTTTACTTGTCCAAGAAACCAACCTCTTTCCAAGAAAGAAAGCTCCTCTACTTTTACTCTTCCTATCATCAACATTCCTTACCTAGTCTGCATTAGTAAACACTTATAAATCTAGATCTCCTCCAAGTTTATATCATAATCCATAATCTTCAATTCCTTTCAGATATCTCATGATCTTTTTGATTGCCATCATGTGATTTTCTCTTGGTTTTTCTGAGAATATTGCTACAATACTTACTGCAAGAGCAATGTCTGGTCTTGTATGCACTACATACAACAACTTTCCAATCATAGATCTATACAATGTCTAATCCAATTCTTTTGATTCACCATCCTTGGTAAGTTTCAATCTAGTACACACAGGAGTCTCAGCTGGTTTGCAGTCTTCCATACCAAACTTTTTCAGTATCTCCTTGATGTATTTAGATTGACTGATATAGATGCCATTCTTATTCTATTGAATTTGAAGACCAAAAAAGAATTTGATCTCACCAAACATTGACATTTCAAATTCCTTATTTATTTTCTCTAAATTTATTTTTCAAAGATCATCATTTCCTATGAACAAAGTATCATCTACAAATATCTCTACCAAAACAATCTTATTATCTAGTCCTTCCTTGATATATAAACTACTATTATCATTAGTTCTTTGAAAACCAATCTAAATAAGATAGTTATGCAGTCTTTCATACCATGCTCTAGGGGCTTGCTTCAAACCATACAATGCTTTATGTAATTTGTAGACCATGCCCTTTTTTTTTGGATCAACAAAACATTTAGGTTGTTCAATGTAAACCTCTTCATCTAGTATACCATTGAGAAATGTCAACTTGACATTCATCTGATAAACTTTGGATCCTTTATAGGCAGTGTATGCGAGTAAGGTTCTAACACCTTCCAATCTTGCAACAAGAGCAAAATTCTCTCCATAATCCACAACTTCTTCTTGAGAGTATCCTTTGCATACCAGTCTAGCTTTGTTTCTTGATACCTTACCATCTTCATTTAGCTTATTTCTGAATACCCACTTAGTTCCAATCACATTTTTGCCTTTAGGCCTAGGTACAAGAGTCCATGTTTTGTTTTTCTCTATTTGCTCTATCTCTTCATTCATAGCCTCAATCCAAATTTCATTTTCTAATGCATCTTTGACACTTCTAGATTCAAATTCAGTAAGTAAACGAGTACTTTTTAACCTACTTCTTGTCATAGTTCCTTCAGATTTATCTCCAATGGTTTGATCTGGTGCATGATGTCTCCTAACATACTTAGCTAGCACATGATCTTTTCCTTTTGAATGACTTGCATTGTTATCCTTTTATGTTTCAACTTTTGATTTTGGTTTCTTGGGCTTGGTAGCTGTTGATTTGGTAGCTTCTATTTGCAACTTGGGTCCTTGCAACTTGGTAGGCATTGACTTGTTTTGAACTTCTTGCAACTTAGTTATAGAAGACTCTGGAGTAGAAGATTTTTGATTGACAAGTGTACCTAAAACTATATCGAGTTCAATGAAAACAAATCTCCTATAGTCTTCAGGTTCCCTTTTGCTTTCTTCTTTAGTTTTTTTTGCAAACTCATCAACTTTCACATATGCACTTTCTATGACTTTGTGAGTAGACAAATTCAAACATCTATATGCTTTACTCTTATAGGAATATCCCAAAAATATTCCTTCATCACCCTTTAATTCAAATTTACCTTTTTTGGATTCTTTCAAAATGTAACATTTGCTTTCAAATACTTTTAGGTAACTCACATTGGGTTTGTAGCCATACCATAACTCATAGGGGGTTTTGAATGATTCCTTCTTCAGTTGTACTCAGTTTAAGGTATGAACTATAGTGTTGATAGCTTTCTTCTAGTATTTTATAGCAACGCTCTTTTCAATCATTAAGGTTCTTGCACAGTCCATGATAGATCTATTCCTTCTTTCAACTATTTCATTTTGTTCAAGAGTTCTAGGTGTTGAAACTTACCTTTTGATTCCCCTTTCAATGTAAAAGTTATTGAACTCATGTGAAATGAATTCACCACCTCTGTCTAACCTCAAGTATTTCATTATTTTTCCTATTTCCTTCTCTACTTTGGCCAAATACCATTTTAACTTCTCAAATGCTTCTATTTTCTCTCCTAGGTACATGATAGTCATCATTCTTGAGTAATCATCAACAAAAAGAATGAAGAACTTTTCACCAGCATAACTTTCAATTTCAATAGGTCCACAAAAATTAGTATGCACAATTTCTAAAACTTCTTCAGACTGATATTTTTTACTTTTAAAGTTAGTCTTTCCCATCTTTCCAATTTGACAATTCTCGCATAAACAAACCTCAAGTTTCTTTATGTTAGGAATGCCTCTTACTTTTCTAAATTTAGTTATTTTCACCAAGTTATCAAAGTTCACATGACACAACCTCCTATGCCATAACCAAATTTCTTCAACTTGAGCAATAAAATATGAACATTCACTAAGTTCAAGATAAAAGAAGTTACCTTTTGTTTGATTGTCTGATCCAATCAGCTTTCCTTTGTCATCCAACCGTCTTGCTTTTCCATGCATGAATTCCACTTTGAATCCATTATTGAGTAGCTATGCCACACTTAATAGATTGTTTTTTAGTCCTTCTACCCAATATGCATTATTGCATACAAGTTCTTTGGCTAGTGAGATTCTTCCTTTTCCTCTTATGCAACAAGGTTCATTATTACCAAACCTCACACTACCACCATCATAGTTTTCAAAATGTTCAAACTTAGTTTTATCACCAGTCATGTGATGAGAACAACTACTATCTATAATCCATGTATCATTTTTCCTCACGTGAGAAATAAGTACCATTTCTTCATCATTATCAGACTCATCCTTTACAACAATGTAAACAATTTCATCTTCTTCTTCATCATCAGAATCATTAGAATCCTTAGCCATGAAACATGTTTTCTTACGTTTGTTCTTGAATAATTTGAAGTATTTCTTTCCATTGTATTTATGATCTTTCTTCTCATCCTTGTTCTACTTATTTGGGCACCTAGCAATAATATGTCCAATTTCTTCACAAGAAAAATAGATTAGAGGAACCTTACCTTTATATTTTCCTTTGCCTCTTGAATATTTCCTTACTAGTAGAGCTTCAACCATCTCAAGATCATTGTTAGAACTCTATTCTAATTCTTCATCACTGTCTAACTAAGAATCCTTTATCTTCTTGCCTTTCTCCTTGAGTGAAATCTTGGCTTCAAATGCTGATTCAATGTTCTTGGCAGCTAGAACATAATTATCATAGTTTTCTAGCATGAATACAGTCAATTTTCCAACTATGACTTCTAAATTTATCTTATGATTTTCTTCACATCTTCTTTCTTGAATTGCAAAAACTTTGATTGCATAAATGGGAAGTAGTGTTCTAAGAATTTTACTTATAATTGTTTCCTCCTTGATATCTCCTCTAGATGCTTTGATTGCACTAACACATGCTTTAACTCTTTCAACATATTTTGCATTGTTTTCATCTTCTCTCATCCTCATTTGACCAAATTGACCTCTCAAACTTTCTACTTTAGCTCTTCTCACATTATCATCACCTCCATAGATCTCTTTTAGCTTGTTCCACATTTCAAAGGTAGTTTTGCAATCCTTGATATCATTACATTCTTCATAACTTAGGGTAGATAATGTACTAGTAGGTTTTGCATATATTTCATCAAGGTACTTCAATCCTGTATCTCCAATGGAAGCTAGATGAAGTCTCATCAATCCCTTCCATGCTGAGAAGTTGTCCCTGTTAAGTCTTGGAATTTCCCTCTTGTAAGACATCCTGATCTTTAGCTTAGATCCTTGAAATCTTTTCCTAAAAGCACCAAAAGCTCTGATACCAATTATTGGAATTATAGATGAAGTAACTAAGAGGGAGGGTGAATTAGTTACCACAAAAATAAATCCAGATCCCTTAGATGTCTTAAATAACTAGTTACTACTGATACACAATAAACACTTCACAAAAATGTTGTAACTTGGTAGATTAACTTGATATTTATCTTTAAGCATTCATAATTATTAGCATGCATGCAAAAATAAATAACATGAACACAAGAGACACTGGCTTTAACATGGAAACCCAATATGGGAAAAACCACCAAGTAACTAGCTACCAATTTTCACTCTTCTAAAGTGAGCCTTGTTAGGAGCCAACCTTATTGAAGGTTACAAAACACACTATTAGGTGTGACCCTATTAGAGGATTTAATCACCCTATTAAGAGTGGCCTTGCTAGGGGTCTTTAGAACAATTCAACTAAACTGTCACCTTATTAGAGGATTTACAAAATGGATGCTAAACCAACTCTATTAAGAGATTTTGAAATCACTGCTACAATGGTTAGAAAGTAACAATGAATTGACTTGAATATGATGCAACTAAATTTTCTAATTACAGATATCTATTCTACACCATTAGATCCTCCTTGATCAAATATAGCTTTGCTACTCCTCAATGATATCTGATCATCCTTCAAAATTTGCTCTCACAATAATCAGTCCTCCTTCACATTCATATCACATCAAATCCATCACACACACTTAGAATTCACAACTTGACCTCTTATATATACCACAAAGATTATCAAGTTGGCTCATTCACAAATTACATTTACCAATAAACTATACATTAGTCAGCTACAAGTATTACATTAAACAAATAAATTTTATTTCAAAAAATAATGAAATCCTTCATTGGCTGACCTAGCTCAGTAAACACTACTTTAGAAACAATTTCTTGAGTTAACCATCTCAACTCGATTAACACTACAAAATTTGCACAATCCTTTGGCTACTAAGTGAACTCAGTAAGAACTAAATTTCCTTCGCTAACCATGAGAGCTTGGTAAGAACTCTCTTCCATATTTCCCTTTGATGACCAAGTATGCTCGGTAGACACTAAATTTCCTTTGCTAACCTTGAAAGTTTGGTAACAAATATTTACACAAGGTAAAATTTGAGAATGCTTGGTAGACACTGTAAATCTTCTTGCAAACCTTTTGAGCTCAATAGATTCTATCTTTTGCCTTGCTGACCAATTGAGCTCAGTAGACTCTGACTGATAACTGATATGACATTTGTGTAACTTCAAAGACAACACACAATTGAACAATTGTATCCAATAATTTTATCTAGGACAATAGTAGCTTTGAAGCTTGAACAAGGACTATATTGTCACTAGTGTTTCCATCATCAGTCAATTTAGTTGGGAATTGTTTTCAAAGTGTTATAGTGTTCAGGGTCAAGAATGAACAACATGGTTTGTTCTCTATTTTTCAAGATTGTAAATCTATAAGAGTGGTTTGATGATTTGTATTTCTCCTGCCATTGAAAGTCTGGTTCAGATTTTGTCAAGTAACAAATCTTGTTTTATTTCTCATTTTTATGAATGGTGACTCTGTTTCTATACTAGTGTATCTTGGTTGATTTCATACATTTAAAATTTGAAGGACTTTTAGTTGTATGGGAAAATCTGAAGCTCTTGATAGTTTCTTGGAAACTAAATGTTTTTGACTAAGGTTCAGTGTTGTTGCTTCTACTATTATAAAAAATTTGAATGTTTGAAGGTGAATAATAGCTTTGATTTATTTATCCTTTTAAAGAAGGTGACCGCTCTACAATGGTTTCATGTATGGTGTGAGAAAGTTCATGTTAGCAGTAGTGCTAGATCAATAGAGGAAAGTTTTCACATCAGTAGTGAAGGTATTTTACTTTCCACGAGTTTCATTTTCATGAAAGTTTAATGTTAAAAATTAATACCTCAATTTAGTGATTTTTACAACTAGAGAAAGAGGTGAATTTTTTATTTTAAGATGGATTCAAACATTAGGTCTAAGGTTAGTCTAATAATTTCTGAAAGTTTGAAAATTGTGGCTAGTAATATTGTTATGTTCAATAAGAAAATTCATAATATGATTGTCAGTATAGTCAAAGGGAAAATGGGAAGTCTTTAGGGTCTAAATGTTCAATAAGTTTATATAAAGTTTAAATCAATAATTAGTATGATGCCTTTGCATTCTAGACTAAAGGAATCTTCCCTACCTTGTGTTTTCTTAGATATTATAACACCACATCAATTAATTGGCCAACACTTATAAGATTACATGAGCTTTTGCAAGCTGAAGGATTCATTAAGGAAATGGAGAGTGATAATGATAATGTTCATATTATGTCTCCTAAAGATGATAATACATGTGCTGAAAGTCAAGATAATGATGAATATAATGAATATGTAAACAATGATAATTTGTCTTTTGAGTGTGAAGAGATGGATTCAGCTTTTAATGAATTAGAGGATTGCAACTAGCATAAAGAAGATATAAATGAAATTGAAAATGAATCTTATGATAGTGAATATGAGTTTGAGGAGGTTTATAATAGTAGTAGAGGTATTTATTGCCATGATAAAAATGAGTATTGTAATGATTCTGATATTTTAGATTATTGTACTAATGATGCTGCTACTATAAGTTCTTCATATTATCTAGATAATAATCATAGCTAGAAGAATATTTGTGAGGAAGTCTTCTTGAGCCTTGATGAGATTTCAGATTTTTTGGCTCGTGAGTTTGAAAAATTTGAAAGTATTGCTAAGGATGTTCATATTCTCTATCATAGTTTTTCTTCATTTAGTCAAGTTATTTCTCCAATGTTTGATGTGGAAAAGGATATAGAATCTAAAAAAACTTATGAAACTTTTGAGGTGCATATGACAACACCTCAACTGTATATGCAGATGATGACTTGTTAGATGTAGGGGATGTCATTAGAGGGTAGTTTGCTACTATCTTAGTTTCTTCTCATGTTGTTGATTGTACTACAATAAGTTTTGATCCTTTAGGTGATGAAGAGGAAAATAGTGAAAATAATATTGTTGGTTGTAAGTTTCCTTTTTATACTGACAAATTATGTAATGATAGTTTGATGATTTTAAGGTTTATTCTAATAGTTTGTCAGATGAAGACAAAGATTGTCATCAACATATTTTGGACCAATATTTTTAGAAAAGTTTTTCAAATTTGGTAATTGACCAAATTTTTTAGTGTGAAGAGTTTTCAGCAAGTGGTAAATCTGATGTGATGAGTGATATGATTGCAAAGTGGTAGGGATCAAATTTTATGTACCCTTCACACCTAGATACACAAGGTGAGTTGCATGTTTTTGGTACATGCAACTTGGTGAATGGTGTAGAATATGAATTTTTTTTTATTTTGATTGACAACATGCATGAATCATTGTTGGATTTTGATTCTCAATTCAATTTGTATAATCATGAGCATGCTGATGTTTTTTCTCATAGTGAACATGATGATGAAACAATATTTGAGTTTTATATGCACTGTGAGAATGATGGCATTATTTTGTTTTGGCTCATGAGCTAAGTGAAGGTATTGTTGAAAATGGTAAAAAAAATGAAAATAAAAGTTTCAATTTACCTCAAGAAGATGTTAATGAGAATTAGGTATATGACAGAGGTAAGAACTTTGGAGAAGTTTTGATGGCCCAAGGTCACCAGCTTGTACAATTATAATAGGTTTAATGCTTTCAATAGTTGTTTGGAAATTTTTTTTTCAGAGTGGTTTACTTCCTCTAGAGATCTAATTTCTTGCGATGCCTACAAGTGGCATGCATCCCTAGTAGAGTCACTAATGGCACTCAAAATTGCATTCCCATTTTGAGTGTCCATTCTAAATTTAGATTCACTTTGTGCCCCCTATGAATTCTTTTTGTGCATATGTACCCAATTTTCATATTAAGGCATAAGTGGTGTTTTATGTTTCTAACACCTTACATTCAACTTGTTTATGTGTTCTATAATGATAAATTGACATTCTGAACTATTCTGTGAAGTTCCATGTTGAGTAGTGTTCAGTTCTACATTTTTGCCTAAGTGTCAAACAACGATTAGAGGCCCAATTCTCCTTTGAATATCTTTTCCCCAGTTAAGATTCATGACTCATCAATTTGATGATGTTTAGTATGCATACCATTAGAACTAGGAAGAAATGAACTTTCCATTTTTCTATCAATTTTTGCACAAGTATTTGTTTGAAGAAACTACAAGAGGTTTTGTGATTTCGGGGCATCATCGGTGAAAAATGTAGATTTAAGTTTTCAGATGAAATTAGGATTAAATTTAGCCAGAATTACATCATATTTGACTTCATCAACAACTTTAAAGATGATTTGATTGTTTTAAATGAAGTTGGTTGCAATGAAGTTTTTTCTAGCAAGAGCAAATGAAGACATGACTAAATCAAATTCAGGACTCCTGTACCTTAAATGTGTATTTGATATTTTCTTCTAGAGATATTCTGCAAATTATTTTAAGGGGATATATCAGATATTTATGCATCATTTATAGTTTTAATTGCAGGTCGATGAGGGAAGATTAGTTTCAACAAAAATTAGATTGAAGACCATTTTAGTGGGACACATGTCAATTTTAGATTCTAGATCCTAAAATATCTTCTCTTCTATATATTCTTTCTTCTCTACTCTTTGTAGGAGTTCCAATTTTTATGACTACTGAGACCACAAGGTTGGCTCCTATTTTAGTGTTGTGATACCATTCTTAGTATTCCTCTATTATGAATTGTAGTATTGTATTTCTTTTGAAGTATTTTATACTATACAGCCATTCATTTTGTATTTTCTGAGTTTTGACATATAAACGATGTATTGTTTTCAATGAAATTAATACAAGAGCTTCATTTTCTTTAGTTTCATTCTAATTCTCATCTCCTTCTTCTATTATCTGCAATGTTTTTGTGCTTAAGAACTAAGAGTTTAAACTCAATTTCAATGCCTTAAGGTTGTATGCTTGGATAAATTTTCTATTGGAATAAAGATCCATGTAAATGCTTGTTTACATTGACAGGGTCATAGTTTTCATCGAGAGGATATTACCATAAGTATGAGAGTTTTTATGAAGATTGATGTCTATTTGCAAGTCAAATAGATAGATTAGATGTCTAGATATAGAAGTATAATTTAGGTGTCCATGTGTATGTTAAGGTTTAGTTAATGCCCACTGGATAAGGGACTAGTCAGCTTAGAGATTGTGTGCCCTCTATTGTTGCATACCCGAGTTATGCTGAGATTCAAATTATCAATCAAATATATTTCCCTTTATGTTTAAAAGTTGAAAGAGTTTCCCTCACTTGGTTTATTAGGTTCATGTTCTTTGTTATTAGTTATTTCACCCATGAATTCTTCCATAAACATAGAAGATTAAGGGATTTTATCTATTATCTAGATTCAGTTTTATGCCTTATATTGGTACCATGTAAAGAATCTAAAGTCCACCTACCTAGGTCTTGCAGAGCCTAATGAAAAAGAAGGAATTATGCCTTAAAGTTGGCCCAAAATTAGTAGTCAAGTGCATCCATTATAGAAATTTCTAGCCTTAGATGTATTGGTTTGGTTTCTTGGTTATTTTCAAATATGTTAAATCAAGAGCCAACAGAGGTGTACATTAATCCTACAAATAAACTCATAAAATTATATTGGGAATAAATAATTGAAAGAAGGTAAGATTAATTGCAAGAAGGTAAGATTAATTGAGTTATTTCATAGTTACAGTTATTTTACACCTAGATGTGAGAGATAGATTTATAGATGTTTTTTTCATTGGTAATTAGAAGGAAATGAATAATATAGTGGTATCTAAAGCCCTAATTGATTCAGTGGTAATTAGAACCCCAAATGAAATAGTGGTATTGGAAGCCCTAGTTGAATCAGTGGTATCAAAAGCCCTAATTGAATCAGTGGTATTAGAAGCCCTAATTAATACAATGGTATCAGAAGCCCTAAATGATCTAATTGTAATTGGTGTCCTAATTGATACAATGGATTCCCTAATTTTATATAGTGGTATTTAATGATACTCATGTTGTTGTTTGATATTGTTATAGTGGTTTATGTGGACTAACTTGGGTGGTTGTACAAGCATCACTACAATGATTTATTGGTTCAAATTCCATGGTATGTGGATTTTAATTTCTATAATAAATTCATTTGATAATTTTTTAAGTTTCTTAATTAAGAAATTGTGTTTAACTATTTTTAAAGGTAAATATATTTCACATCAACATGGCTGTTATAAATGTCTTCCTATGAAATTGAAGTAATAACTAAATTTATCAAGTATGTTAGTCATTAATTAAGACTCAGGAAAACCAATTGTTAAAATATGCTCTATCTTATACATGTTGTGCTCAACATATACTAATTTTTTGACATGAACTAAGTAAATGACTTAAGTGTATAGATACTCACTAGTCAAAACCAATATGAGATCAACAATCTCCCTCTTTGACATGAGCATCAAAAACACTTGGTCATGCATTAATACTTTTATTCTTATGAGCATAACATATCTCTTATTCGACTTTTATACAAAATTTCAAAATATCAAAATTTTGTAACAACTTATACCTCAAAAGTCTTATAACTCCCCCTAAGTTGTTAGATCTGGTTTTGTACTCAAAATGCTACTCCTTCTAAGTAGATGTTCCTTAACTAATACTCTTTTACTTGATTTCTATCTTTGGTTTCTCCCCCATGCTCTTACTTTTCCTTAGCTTGGCTCTCTTGCTCTCCTTTTCCTTAAGCTAACTTTCTCCCCCTTTTTGACACTAATGTCAGTGGGCTATACACTAATAGTTTGTTTTTCTAAGAAAGACTTATGGGCCTCAATAATAATTTTAAGATCGACATCCCAATTGTCACAAGCTACATCCAAAGACTTAATTTGGATGGCCAACTTGACAACAAGGTGAACTAGGTCATCTAATGTAGAAAGATTGGGGTCTTTCTTCATAAAAGTTTTTGCATAGCCTAACTCCTTGTACAAAATCTCCATGTGAGGAGTCAATGTTGTTTGGATGCTTATCACTTTGGCCCTTATGTTGTCTTCATCTACAAATAATGCTACTAACTGACTCTGAGTTTATAGTAAAGTCCTAAAATGCTTCTCACTTTGAGCTAGGCTCATAGAGAATTTTGCACCTAATGAATTTATTTGACTTTCCAAGCTTAAAATGTGACTCCTTGTCTCATGTGTTAAGAGTGTAGGATTACATAGTTTGGTGTACAGAGAGAAAATGTTCTCAAGTACCTTCTTCACACTTTCTATCTTAGTTGACAATGTAACTTGTGTAAGTGCTATATCACCAGATATTTTCTCATTCACTTTACTTTGAAATTTTTTTTTAGACCATTTTAATAATTTTGCATTAGTTTCAAGGTCTATATCACTTACCTTTTCCACTATGTTTGTCAATTGTTCAATAAGTGGCTTTATTTCATCTGGAGTAGGTAGACTAAATGCATCTAGGAAGATATCTTTAATATCAAGCAAAGCTTGCTTCTACTTATGCTCCCTTCTGAGAAGTCTTGATGTTCATTTCTAGCTAGGGCTTCTTCAAGTATACCCATCTACTCTACTGTCATTGTGGCATAATCATATTTTGGCAAAACAATTTCTTCATCCACACTTACATCTCCATATGTTATTACCTCTTCTACCTTTGATGATCTTGGACTCAGCACTGAGAATTCCAAAGTTGTTGCATTAGTGCTTGGCCTTTGAAGAGTGTGACTGGAAGGAGTACTAGATTCTAGTAAAGATACTAGTGCTTGAATTGCTGCTAGCTCCTTTAGCTTTGGTGTCAACTCAATATCTTCAGGCTTGTCCTTTTCTACCACATTTCCCTAAATTGCACATAGAACTTCTATTGGAGTTGCAGATAAATCTATCTAACCTATTTGACTCTATCTTTTAGTAGTGGCTTGAGTTTCCTATTTATCTTCTCCAATTGTATGAACCTTTTTAGGTGTAAATTTTGGTATTTTATCTAAAGGTTGTACATTAGTGACTTGAGGCATGATGGTAGGTGGTTCTTGTGTTTTCACCTCTTCCCCTATAGTGTCATTCACTGATTTCTAAATTTCATCTACACTCACCAATACAAGGTTGTCACACAATTTAGCCTACATTTTAGATTTATCAAGAATCCTTTTCAAGTCTTCTTCTAGGAGGGGATCGATGTTTAGAGCAATGAGATTAGAAACATCCTTTACTGCAATAGTTTTAGTACTCACAATTGTTATTTGTTGAGGGCTGACATTTGGCAATTGTGTATCTTGTACACTCTATTCTTATTGCTACTCTTCCTCGGGTGTAACCTAATCATCTATGCTCATTTCAATACCTCCCTCAATTATGTCTTCATTATTTTTATCTTCTTCATCATCTTTAACCTCAATGGGCTCATGTTCTCCTACTCTGACTATAGCTAACCTATATATGACTTTCCACATTTGTGTAGTCTTCTTTAAAACATCTTCTATGTTATTCTATAATATGTTGAAGGCTCTATATTTAGGAAAAAATCTAACAACATATTTCTTTATAGCTTTAGCAATTTGTGCCCTACTAAATTCAAGCATAACTTGAGCAAGGGTAGTTTCTCTAATTTTCCTTTCAGTATCTAAACAATAGTGCCATTTTTGCTCAACTCTTTCATATAGGCTTTTAGATAGGGAGTTTGCAATCTCTAGAGGAGATTTCTTGAAAGTAGCCATCATGGCATATATTTCCTCCTCCACTTGATTCTTTTCAACTTTTCCAAGATTTTCAAAATCAATGTGAGAAAATCATAATAAATCTACATTATTTCTAACATTCTCACATAGGCTGTCTAGATCTAAAGATGGATTATGACTCACTACTTGGAATTGGATATTGTCATTAGATTTAGTTCTTTCCTCATTAGATTTAGCCTAAGAAATGTACTTTCTCCTTGGTCTTTTTTGTGCTTCTTCTTCCTACTCTATAGTTTTGGTTTTCTCTTTAGCATTTTGTGCAATGACATATGCACTAGCCCTTATGGTAGGTGTTGTAGGTTTGGGCTAGCTAGGTTTAGCAACCTTCTTGGGTCTTGTCACTATTTGTGCCTTATCCTTTCTCTTCTTCTGATCAGTAGGAATAGGTGCTTCTCTGACTTCTTCTTCCTCGATACCTTTTGCAGTTTCTATTTCTTCCTCTTGCTAATCTTCACCCTTTCCTTGTGTCAATGCAAGTGGTGCTTGAATCTAAGTGTCTTCTTTCTCTTCATCCTCTTCCTCCTCGACATCTTCACTAAATTTTTCTTTCAATTTCTTTACCAGTTTCTCCTTCTTCTTGATGATAGAGGTAGTCTTTAATTCCATAGTAATCTTAGATTTGGCCATCTCATAATTACCAAATCCTTTGGAATCTTTGTTTATTTCTTCTACAAGTAATTTTGTTATTGCTACAGAGGCCTCATCTACATTAATTGCATGTCCTAATGGCCTCATCCATCTTACTCTTAGAGTTGATTCTTGAACAAATGTATGTTAAGCATCAACTAGGAAACAAAAATCATCATAATGTTTTTCCACTATTGATACTAGAATCCTCAATCTCTTCTTCATAGATTGCTTGAAGTGCTCAAAGTAACTAGTCATTACTGACTCAAAATTTTCACCCAATTTTTCAATGAACTCTCCTCTTTGAACTACAAAAAACCTATTTTTCTTCCATGCCACAGTGTCAAATGTAGGAAATGTGTTCTGAACATAAAGGAAAATACATATCAAAATAGATCCACATTTGTACTGAGCACTCTTTGTCTTCTTTATTGCTCCTAGGTTTTCAATCAATTGTTTTAGCTGCAGCTTAGCAATATGTATGATCCTTCTTCATAATCTTGTAACCCACATCTACTATAATACAGGGTACACTATTCAATCTACTTGATTGGTAAAACTTATGTGCAATTGACC